>CACKRE030004949.1:1269-15409 GCA_902602495.3 Ectocarpus sp. CCAP 1310/34 | reverse complement strand
GGGGGGGGGGGGGGGGGGGGGGGGGGGGGGGGGGGGGGGGGGGGGGAGAGCAGCTCAAGAGCCTAGCTGTATTGTGAAAAAGTTCCATACGGTACCACGCTGCAGGAGACGAATATACGTAGTCACCCTGGTATAGGACGAGGTCTCAAAACACATGAGCGATTGGGATAATTATTGCAGCACCGTTCACCTATGCTAATTTTTGTGCCTGCGGCAAGTACAGAAAGCACGTATCGACGTGTATCGTGATTATCAGATGCGGTATCTAGACTCCAACGGTCATCCAACACAGCGGTTCTCCGGTCAAGCACGCAACAAAATCTTGGCCCGCTAAGAACAGCAGCGCCTGGCAAGGGTCGGAAAAATTTCGACACAGCAGATGAAACAAACAAAACGCTATGTACGTACCAGGTGTTCCTCTTGCACAACTACCATGGTATGAATGTATTGCTGTAGAAGTGAGACGGCACCGGGAGCTACAATATCGTTTTTTTTTTAGTTTTTTCTTTTGCGTTTTAATCGCGCCCCGGTGCGATCTCTCCGACCTGTGCCATCTCTTCGACTCTTACGATAATCCATTCCATTTCAGGACACTTTTACCTGTACAAGAAAGGAAGTTGTGTCTCTGTAGAACAGAAAAAAAATCGACCAAAAGATGTACCCCTACACAAGAGAAAACCGAGGACCCACCGACATTGTCCGTGCCACCACCGCCTCGGGCTCCTCCTCCCCCTCCTCCTCTTCCACCTTCTTCTCCTCCTTCTCTTCCCCAGTCTTGTCCTCCTCGTCCTCCTTCACTTCGTCCTTCCTCGTCTCCTCCTTCAACTCCACGGCCTCCTCCTCCACGGCCTCCTCCGGCGCCGCTCTAGGAGTGTCCGCGACCGGCTCCGCAGGCTCCTCCGATTTCGTTTCCTCCGCCCCGCCCGGCGCGGCAGCACGGGTCGTCACCGACACCGACACGCCACCGCCGCTATCATCGCCGAAGGTGGCCACGGAGCCCGCGGGGGGTGCTGATGCGGTCGGCTTTGATGACACCGCACCACCGTCTTCCTTCTCCTTAGGCTGCTGCAGGTGCTGCTGGTGCTGCTGATGTTTGACATCGGCGGCTTGCTTTGTCGACGCCCCTGCTGCTGCTGCCGCCGCGGCGGCACGCGGGGGCGCAGAAAGCCTGCGCTTCGTGGACGCCCGGTCGCGGAAAATCGGGCGCGATGAGCGCCTGTTGCCGCTGGCTGCCGCATCGGTTGCATTGCCCTGGTTCGTTTGTTTTCGACCAGGATACAAAATAAAATAAAATAGCAAGGTCAGGCAAAAGGGTATTGTGAAGTCAACGAGATGGGTCAAACTGTGATGGCACGTGCGCATGCAAGACGCACGAGAAATTGAGGTGGTACTGCTGTATTTAGGATATTTGTTCTGCGGCCACAAACAAAACAGAAGTTTGCGCAAGCGGACCCAACAAAGAGCAGACCCACTATTTAGTAGAGTTTAGTCTACTGCTGTAGGTAGCGCAGCACATGTTCGTTTCATGGAGAACGAAACAAACCAGAACCCAACGGCGAGTCCTAAAAAGAAGCGATTTGCTACGGGGTACGCTACCATACAGCAGTAGCAAAGGGGGAGTGGAACGAGGGAGGCAACTGCTGTTCTTGGAAGCATAGGAACGACCCACTCTAGCCAGAGGCCGCTGAAAGCCGAAGCTCGAGCCTAGCATCACACGGAGAACAACCGCTGTTGTGCGACACTACGTATCTCCTTCCGGAGTTGCCCTCGCAACGCAAGCACCAAAGTGATTACTGCATTTGCAACATTGCACTCCGCCCCGCTACCGCTGCTGGAAACGATCTCCCTCAAGTTTGTCCGAGTTATTGGGGGCTCCTGCAGCTTGCTTTCTGGCTGGAGGTGTCGCTTACATGAATGAATGGAAGCGTCAAGCTCTGCGGCCTTACTCATGATAGTCTTGCCCAGGCTGCAGCATACGTTTTCCTCGGTGGCGGCATGGGTGGGTACGGATGCGTACTCATGTCGAGTCGACGACACTGCCGCTATTGAGTGCATGAGGTAAGGTGGCAACAGCTGTGCCAAACCGGGGGACTAGCGGTGCTGAAGGCACTAGCACACGAAACGGAACTTTCGTTTCCACCACTGGTGCCCGCAGCGGAATACATAGGAAGCAACACATGCCACTTTCGCCGCTAGGGGCACAACCGCGTGATGGAGCACGAATAAAAGCCCAGCACTCAGCCGGTTTCCCTCGACTCACCGCAAAGACTCCAACACACGCCCTTCGACTCTGGCTACGTATCTCTCGAACGGGTATATGGTCTTTCTGTGCATGATTTTTTCATATGCATAAAATAGAATGTACCCGTCCGGCACTACGGACAACGACCCTTTGCTTGCCGCGTATGCATATTCATGGTAGTGTTCGTTGGTGTACTGCATGCCTGGTAGAAGTACAAGATTTAAACTTGCCCCACCATAGTAGTCTAGACTTACAGCAAGATCTAAATCTCAGCAGCAAGATGACTACTCACGTTGACACCACGGGATACCGCGGGCGTCGCCGACGATTTCTTGGTGCGGAAACGACCCAGGAAGTCACCCGCAGACATACTGCTCGACAGCGCCTTGGCGAAAGTTCCACGCCTCTTTCTCTGGCCGGCGCCCCGGTCAGACATAGCGACGCTGACAACCTCAACGCCCTCTGCCCTCTGGGCTGCCGCTGCCGCTGCTGTTGTGGTGGTGGCGCTAACCGTTGCCGCTCGATCACTCTCACCCTCGTGGGTACCCGCGACCCCCGAGGCGGCCTTCAGGCTGACGCTCCTTCGGGCCTGGGGGGAAGATGGTGACGGAGCATCATCTACTGTTGGATCAAAAGGTGGAACAGGTGAAAGCACGCGCTGCTGCTGTTGCTGCTGCTGTTGCTTTTGCTGCTGCTGGGGTCGTTCTTCTTCGCCTATGCCAACATCGGTGACGGGGGGGAGTGGTTGGCCCTTCGCTGCTGTGGCCTGCTGGGCGGACGGCGTCATCGTGGTGGTGGTCCCCTCCTTTTGTTGCTGCTGCTGGTCGGCACCACCAGCGGGAGTCACCGCCGCCGCGGTCTCCACCCCTCGTGGTTGGTCAGAGGAAGGGTCTGCCGTGGATAATGGTGATGATCTTGCCGCCGCCGACCGAGTCACACCGCCATTGGCCACCACTTGGAAACCGCTTCCGCCGTCGCCGCCGCCGTTGCCCTGCTCTCCAGGGGCATCCAGCACCGCCGAGATCGCCGACACCACCGACGGCTCGCCTGCGGGCGGCGGCATTGCTGCCGCCGAAGACGGCGAGAATCTCGCAGCGGCTTGTTGCGAAGAGGTGGGCGTCCCTAGCGGAGCTCCTCCGCCTGGCGCCGACCGGAAGCTGGCAGCGATGGACGCAACGGTCGAAGCCGGAGCCATCCCAAGGTCGGTAAACTTACCGGTTGAGTAGCCCGCAGAGCTTCTCGGAGTGGCGGCTCCCCTCTCGTCAGCTTGCAGGGCCGCCGACAGCGACTCCTGCGAAGCAATCCTCCTCCTCTCCCTGGACCCTCGGCGAGATGAGTACGGAGAGGTGTAGGCGAGAGCCACCGAAGGAGGGCTGTGGACCGGACGAGGGGGGGGTGTGGACCGCGCCGCCAGAGTCGGGAAGACACCGGATGACTCTTTCTCGTCATTACTCTCCGCTTGTCCGAAGAGCTGCTTGAAGTGGAAGGATGGCGGGCGACCAGGGGTGAAGTTCACCACAGGGCCGGCACGGGCCCGCGTGGGAGTCATCGTAGCTGTCGGCCGTGCGTCCCTGTGTACAGTCGAATCTCCACCCTGTGTTTTGAATTCTTCGATGGTGTCGGGTGCAGGGCTCGTCGATTCCAGGGACGGCTTCAGAGACGGGTGCCCCAGCGCGAGCTCGACATCACCGCTCCCCACTTGAAGTCCCACTGGTGAATCCTGTTCCGAATCACCCTCAACACCACTCCCGCTGGCATCAGACTCCTTTCCAGGAACGACCTTCACGACAGACATGTTGCGCTGGTGGTGGTAATGTCCAGCGCGGCGGAGGTAGCTGTTGGATTTTACACAGAGAGCACTGCTGCTCATGTACTTGCAGCAGTGGAGGCGACAATGGAGGGAGAGGTACGAAACTTTTAAACACGTGCCTTGTGGCAGATATCCCAGGCCGGTTCGCCAAAGATGGTGAAGGTACTCTTGCTAGCTCTCGGTGGAAAAGGGTGGAGTATAGCTATGTAGGTGATGATGATGTGTTACTGTCGGCCCAACGTGCCAACGCATTTGCCAGGCAAATCGCCGGACAACGGAACAAAAAATTCCAAGAAAATGGATCTTCCTGATGTTGAAAAAAATGGGGGCTTCGCGATGGTACGGACGGCACGTACCCTGGGCATGTTGTAGCATGAAACGGTCATCATGTGTTCTCGAGGCGCGACAGCAGTGTCGCGCCGCGAGGGAAGCTTTAAACCGCCTGAGGACGGGGAGGTGGCGTGCGGACAGCATTCCTTAAGAGGATGGTAGTCATCATGGGGAAGGAAGATGCTCGAGAGTCGGTGTTGCTAGGCTCTCGTACGGCCACGCGTGATGACGCGCTAACGCTCGGGCCTGAGCAATCCCACCGCATTATTGCCGTGCTCGAGGAAGCGGCCGAAAAACTGGGCTTCCTAGGGAGCATCATGCCCGATGTACTGCAGCATAGGGACGAGCTGAGCAAGTTCGTTGGAGACGAGATATCGCGCATCATTCAGGTGCAAATTGTTGTAACTGGATTCACCTCGTCAACCTCGATTTGTACGTACGTACCGCAGTAGTCGTCGTCTGATTTGCCGATGATGCTGCGGGGGAGGTACGACCACACACGCACCACGGACGGTGCCGCTACAATAGCAGCGTGTGATAAAGGCATGGAGCTCGACGAATGCCCGAAGATCTGGCATCTTCTGTATTGGCAAAATTCTTATCAACCTTGAGTCGGAGCAGTAGTCTGCTACCCCATGCGGGCCCGTTGCTTCATTTCCCCTTTGCTGGGTGGGTCATCATTTCCAGTCACGCCAGTCTCGATATCCACCTCTCTCCGGAGTTGACTACTGCTGTGTTGTTGTTGTTGTCTTCACATTACAAACCGTTCCGATCTATCTCTACCCAGTACCTTCGTGTGCCCGAACTGATCGTATCCTGTATACTAGGTATGGGGGCGTAATGAGCCGCGTGGTGTGACTCAATACCTTGCAGTAGTCTTATCTGCGATGCTGATGGTGCACGAATCCCGACACACACCACAGCGTGAATCGTTTGTGGTGCGGCTACGCGTGCACCACAGAGGGACAGCAGGCGTGCGACGGGAGCGACGATGATCGTATGTGCGGTCACCGTTCAAAATTTTGCATTTTGCTTGCTGTTGTCTCGTTCCGTTTTCATGCACATGCACGAAGAAACAAAATGTCAAGTCTTCCCGCTGTGCGGACGCAGAGGCACACATGCGGCATCCCCCTGGCGGCGAGCGTACCACAAAACACACCGTTGTGGAGCACGACCAGCAGCGTAGACAAAGGATTGTGACACGACAGACGGCAAACACTGCGTCAGGCCCACAACTTGCCCGCCACACTCGTCTCAAGCCTTGCGAGTTTCCCGCTCAAGTGAAAGCAAGCAGTCCAGCATGAACCAATATCAACAACAGGCCGTTGATGGTCATGTGACGTCATGGCTTTGATTCGAGAGACCGAGAGGCCATGCTGCAGCCCTGCAGCAGCAACAACAGCATACAGGGCACGGCTTTCTTTGCGAAGACAGTCAGTACCACGGCGTACGTACGCAATCTGAACCGATCCCTCGGGGAACCATCCTGATAACGCACAGCAGTAGCAGTGGTATAGCCTCTCGCCCTCGACGGATTCTCTCGATGACGGTAGGTGTGATCTGGACTTGTGGGTAGGTGTGTTATTTGCGTGATCATCGGTCTGCTCTTTTTGAAGCAGTCTGTTGGACTTACTCAACATCAATACACACCCGCCAGGTTACACATGGCGCATGCCTACAGTATACCCACGGTAAACAGATCGTATAGGCCCGGCCCCTCCTGGTTTTCATAGGTGGTCTCAGACCAGCGTCTCAGCGGTGATGCGTTGTTGGTGCCGTTCTTGCGTCTATGTCGGTGTTTCTTGTCCTAGATTGAATCGCGCGCGCACGCGATCTCCGCTTTTGTGCACGCCTTGTCGCGTAGAAACCCCGGGGTTGGGGAGCAATACCTCCTGCGAATATTGGCTACATATGCCGGTGAAGCACGGCCATCTGCTCTCGGAGCACGACGAAACCGGTGTGGAGAAGATCGCGCTATTTTTCTTCTTCCTCAGAAGCGAACAGATTGTCAATCGGTGACCAATAGATCTCGTTCTGGTCCCAAAGGCGTGCTAAATAGGCTTCCCCGTAATCAAGTTTTGGGGCCCCTGTATCGCGCGGCGCAACTTTGGCCGATGTATAGAGCCTTTGTTTCCCCCCGGGAACGAAGGAAAAAATATCGCTCGCTTCGCTCGCTCCGCGGCTCATTACAAGTTGATTGGAACTAATTAATGTGTTTAGTGGGTAATGGTTGATGTCTTGCGATGAAGAGGGACCCCTACAACAAATTTCAAGTTGAGAATGGTTGAGGTACTGTTCGTTCGACCTTTTCGAAATAGTAAACTGACGGGGACATGGTGTATTTAGAATAATAACTCTCAACACTACACCCGACAGCAGCAGCAGTACTTTTTCATGGTGACCATTCTTGATATCTCTTCCTAGTGCCGAGTGTAGGCGTACTCCACTTGATTCTGAACTCTGCCACACCAAAAAACATCACGCTGACCGCGCAACAACAGGAACAACGTCAGCTTGAGGCCAGATATGAGAAGCTCATCGCTCAAAGGAGCACACTGAAAGGGCTAGCCAACAAATCCCGCTACAAGGAGGTGAAGTCAAAGGAAGCATGCACACGGACGCAGGGCACGTCTTACTGCTCTTGAGCTCTTTGGGCAGCGTTTTTCTAACGTCTCGAGGCACGGGCAATCGTGGACCACCATGTAATCGTCTCGGGGGTGTTGCTGTATTATCGCGATGAAGTCATGTCCTTCTTCGCCCTCTTGGCCCTCTTGGACACTGTGAGTTTCACGACTACTGCAAACCCGTTGTAACCGCACCACCCGTTGAAATATTCGGTGGCTTCGAGGTTGGTGTATCTACAATAGCCCATATCACACTGTTCTTCTCGCTCGCCCAAACATCTGCTACAACTTTCCCAACCAGATGTTGACTAGATTGGATGGGGATGTATTCATTCTCCACACAGCTTTCGCCAATGCCCGCCGGAGAAAAGTCATGGACCATTTTGACTGGCTACTCTTGTCGTGTTGTCGTGTTCTTGTCAGATCCAAGCAGACATTCAAGAGGTCAGCTTAGCTCTCCGAGAATCCACGAAAAATCTCTGCCGCAACCTGAGAGATAACCCCAACATCAGCGGAAACTTATTGAAGATCCAGAGGGAGAGGACGGAGCTCATCGACCTCCTCACCGACTCGTGTCGACAGATCGGAGAGGTATGCCGTAAGCTGGATCGAAGAAGAGACAGCCCACAATCACAAGTTCCTGTAGCTCCACACAAACATTCATGCCGCTGTACACGACGCCGGGTTGTAGCTCTTCGTCGTCGCTACAGTACTTCGTGGATGTTGGTCACCCATTGCTGGTTCTCTTGGTAAAAGCTCAAACAACAACGGCAACAACCACACCCGTAGTTGGGACAAGTTCTGTCAAGAATGAAAGGGTTTTATTGCCTTGAAAATAGTGCAGCAACACGGCAAAATCAAGTGACAACAAGATAAGAACTATCCCATTGTGCGCGGAAAGAGAAATCTCCGAATGTCAGCCCCCAATCGTACTGTCTGCATGACTCCTTGAAATGGGTCACGTTTTGCGGAATGTGGCTTTTTCTTGAGCTGTGTGGTTTTTTCCCCACGGTGGTGAGAAGTCAGGTGGGCGAAATATGTCTCAGGGGGCACAGACAAGACAAGACAGGCTCAGACATTGAACGAGAATTTGACGGAAGCAGAGGAATAAGAGGAAGAACGCTGTTTCTACGGCAAATCCAGCTGGATGCGGGAAATCCACAAAAATAGTATTGGAAGTGAAACATTCTTGGCCTGACGAGATTCATCAGAGAACCTGGTCTTGGATCCTAAGCAAGAAGTCGAACCTCGACCCCAGATGGAAGTTTGAGCTGTGGGCTATTGCAACAGGCTACATAAATTACACCATATTGCAATTCGTTTTGCCACGTGGGGCTTGTCGATTCGGAAGGACGCAACTTTGTGACCCCGCGTAAAAACAGTCATAGATGTTCCGCTTTTCGAACACATTGCCCTAACAGACTCGATCGTTCCAGGCGCTAGTCAGCGTGGTCGAAGACAGCCGTCTAGCGCAGAGCCAGCAGAGCGAGCTGGTGAGGCGGGAGAAAGAAGCCACGCAAGCTGTCAAGAAGCTCGAGGCGGATCTGTTTGCCGAAAGGGCCGACCACTCAAGACAGGTGACAACCTACCTCAACTCAGGTCTTGATTCATCACAGTCTAGAACGAACGTGGGGGATTCGGAACTGTGTCGCGACCCGGAGTTGCGGCAGCACCCGTAACGGAGCACTTTGTTTGCTCAGGCCTTTTCGTCGCACCGATTGTCCCCTCCTGCCTGTGGTGGGCGCTTTCGGGCCAAGTGTAGGTCGAAGAACAAGAAAAATGAACAGAGAGTAGGCGGCAACACGATCAAGGATGGTGTTCAAGCATGTTGGTAGCAGTATCGAAGATGTTGCTGGGAGATTTCACGACTTACCCGACTTCGAGGAGGGTGGGCAACTCGGCTGTGCCTACGTGTTCAAAGAGATATACTAACATCTCCTGCCGTGTATTCCTAACTCGATGCGGTCAAACCCGATAGGTCACGGAGAATAAGACGACAATGGTCGACCTCAAACAGACGCTGCTCAAGGTCAAGTCGAAAACGAGTGTTGATGTGAAGTACAGCCGGAAAGAGCACAGCGCTCGCGTGTCGAGCTTGCTGCGCGTGTACGAGCAGTACGAGCGACAGCTCGAGGGAAAGGTGAGGCACCGCCATCGAATGATAGATGAGTAGTTGGCGATGGTGAAGCACGCATCCAGACACGCATCCAGACACATTGTTTTCATTCAGTGTCTGGGGCATGACCAGCATGGCGGTACCTTGCATGAGGGCCAAATTAGCGTGATATGCGGAGTTGTAAATGTACCAAATTGGTCGTGTGTGAACAGCGCATTCATGAACGAGATGCCAACCAAAATGCTAGTGATGCAGCAAAGTATTTCATCCTGTTGCTATCTCGGCCTTGGAATCGAACTAGGTCAAGGAAATGGAAAGGCTGAAAGAGGTGGAGGCAGCCGTGAATGTGCAGACCATGGAGTTTCTGGAGAAGAAGAGGAATCAGTTGCAGGACGAGGTTGATGCCTGGGAAGAAAGGCGAGCAGCAACAGCGGTGGAAGCAGCAACAGCAACAACAGTTTTGCGTAGCGCTGGTTGGCCAGACAGTGGCAAATGACATTCATGACATCTTTGGAGGTGGAGCGTCTTTTTTTTTCCCAATCTGTGGAACAAACGTTCTTGCTGCAACAAACCGGTTACAGGAAGCATTTCGTAGTGTATCTTAAATGATTTGCTTTAGGTACGTGTGTTACACAATTTTGCAAACCTGCGACGGAAGGTGGCAGAGACGCAGATGAAACCGAGCGTTGAGAAACCAGATACGCAACCGTCAGGGGGGCCAAGCAATGCATGTATGCTGCCTTCTTCATGCTGATGAAGGCAACGACAACTGCACGTGGCGTGATCTACGTCTGCTTGCGAACGTGTCCGCGCAGATACGTGGAGGAAGTAGGAGAGCTAGAGAGGATATGTGATGATCTCACGAACGAAAGGAACGAAATGCTGATCAAGCTGGAGGGGTTGAAAAGACGGAAGCAGATGGAGACAGAGGTGAGGGGGGGAGCGTGCGGATCGGCTAACATATAATCGAGTGTGCGTGCCTCCCATGGCGACGCGCCGGACGCACGGTGCTCGCGGAAACCAAGAAACTGCCTGGGCAGCAAGAGTTTGCCGGTCGGTACTCACTTTCTTAGCTGCTTTTTTTCACAAGAGTGAAAGAGAGCTTCAACATGACCACTCTGTACCAGCGGAAATGCTGGAAGGTGAGGGCTGCCTGCGCTGTCATCGGCCTTCAACATATAGACTACATGTTCAATGTTCGCGAAGATGTACAGAAACATGTGCTGTTGCGGCGGGCACAACCCATTCCGTTCTTTTTCATGGCATGCTATGCCATACCATGCCATGCCATGGCCCTTACTTCGTCCAAAACATGGAATACCTCCCTACGGAAGAGCAAGTTCGGCGAATAAGACGTGATGGCGACGAAACAAAAACAAGAGCCGAAAAAACAGAAGAACTCTGGCGTCATGTTGTTCTCTCGCCGACACCTTTTTCTGCACCTTCTACCTTGCGGCCAGTGGCCATATTGTTTTGCACCATATTCACGCCTACTGGTTCCCCCGACCGACGTTTCGTCCTTCTCAGGAAAAGCAAGCGCGAGAGGACGCGAAGGCGTTGGCGGTGTTGGAGGAGCAAGCCAGGACGGAGCTGGAGAGAAGGCAGAACCAGGCCGCTACTCAGATCCAGCGGGTCATGAAGGAGTACGTGTTGCGGCAGATCGCCAACAAGAGCAAGAAGGGGAAGAAGGGGAAGGGGGGAGCGAAGGGCAAAGGTGGAAAGAAGGGCAAGAAATAGTCGGAGTGGGAAGAAAACGAATCCTCTTGAAGCTGGTAGCATTTCGTTTTTGCTGTCTTTGGCCGCTCGGCTCACGATCATCTGAGCTTCTACGCGACGAACAACAGTAGAGGAAGGAGGTGCCGCCGCCACAATGGTGAGGGTTATAAATCCAGTCGTTTCGAGGGAGTTGCTAGCTTGTGTAAAGCTCGTTTCTTTCCACGTTTCTCTGATTAAGTTTGTATCCGATCGGTTTGTGGTTTGCACATTGGAGGTCCCCCAATATCCCAAGTCTGTCATCGTGTAGCGAAGAGCGAGAAACGTTTTGGGAGAAGGGTTGGGACGACTTCGACGACCACTTTCCATGTATTCGATTTTACAACGTATGGTAGGTGAGCCCTTTGTGTACATATGCTGATATACCTTGAACCAAGTGGCATGCGATGTTTGACTGGAGACGCGCGCTTTTTCTGGATAAATGATAGATTGTTAATTTTCTCATTAAGAGGGGTGATATGTGTTTTTCCGTCCTTGATGTGGGCTAGCCGGCAACCACGGGAAATTGTTTTAATGATGAAGCGTGCGGGGAAGGAGATATGGAATAGAGGCCCGGACGTGTTTGTATATGAAAATGCAACAACATTACCAGACGACGGTGTGTGCTCCTCCGTGATCAAAGTACTTCACCATTGTGGGTGTTTTGTTGGCGTTTGGGTTGACGATGAAAACTCGAATCAAGTTAACTTTGCCATCCCAAGCTAGCAGGTGTGTAGGGCACACGGCTATATCGCGGTACTTTCACTTTTTAGCAAGGCGGGCACAGGAATAGGGTACACGCAGAAATAGTTGCAAATGGCAAGCGAGCAGCAGTTTGGTCCGCCAGAAGCGTACTTACAAAATACGGATAATGCTACTCATGTGTCACGCCTAGACGTTGTGGAACTGCTGCACGACTATGTACCAAAGCCTTCTCATCTCGTTTGCATCTAGCGAAGGCAAGCAACGTGTATCAGCAGCTATGCGAGGGTGTTCTCGGGAAATACACGGATGGATGCCTAATATTAACGGTGTGCGTCTCAAGCTCTGGTCTACCCAGAAACGGTTTTACTTGAAGAGGTTTCGGGCATTGGCGTATCAACCAGAAGTAAGTTCGACGCCCACACCCCATGGGAGCGCCACAAGGCTTGAGGACTACCTTCTCAAGCATGGTGCGCGAGAACAAGGAGTATCTACGTACTTGGGTTCCTGGAGGTGGTGTCGTGGGTCTGGCGGAGATTATTTTGTTGGTCTTGCGGATGCATACGTATGATGACCGTGGTTTGGCGTACTGCTGTAGTTCTCTCGGCCACACCAATGGTCGCCCCGTTGGTCTAGTTGGTAACCTCCAAACCTCTTAGAGGTCAGGTCAGGGGTTCGAATCCCGGCGTAAGCGAGCTTTTCTTGCAAATTGAGTTTTTCTCTCGCTCCCGCTCCTGGCCTAGTGGATAGCGCTAGTTCGTGTGTACACAGAGGGAAGAGAGTGCTGAACTCTTCTCGCATAAAAAATCGAAGGCAAAGTACCGCAGGAGGGGAGGGTAGAGAGGGGTCTTCTGTGTGACGAGGGGTTGGAGTAAACGGCACTAGTGCTGTGAGATCTGATCTGAAGTGAAAATGAAAAAAAAAAAAACACTCCCACTGACTGCACACTTCGACAATACACAAGACCTCTCCATATCTGCCCATTTTTCCCGAGCTAACGAAGTGAAGGTGATGAGACAACTGTGACAACGCAATGGCAATCAACCACGTGCTTGAGCATCTCATTTCTGCCACGTGTCGCGTATCGATCATTTTTAACCCAAAGCAATCTCTCTGGTATTTGCCTTGAGCGCTGGAAGAGCGGCTTGCGGTGCGAGGAACGCCATTTTGCCTTGCGAAATAGTGTGCTGCTTCGCCTACCCCGCACGACTCCGCGCTCTCCACGCTGGCCAAATGATAGCTCCGAATATGGTAGCGGCGCCGTCAGCCCCCTGCCCTTCGCACTGCCAACTTGTGCCGTGGTATCTAGCTCTAGCTCTAGGTCGTGTCGTTGTCGGAGGGGTTCGGCCCCCCTCCATGTACATGCTGCACAACTTTCAACAACCTCGTCATTCGCGTCCTTTTAGGCTTCGGCGCGCTCTTCCTTTGCGCACTAAATAATATTTCTGAGTGCGCTTCCTTCTGGTCAAGAAGCTTCAAAACCTTGAGCTTCTAGCCAAAGTACACTCACGCGCCGCATGGTGTACGTCTTTATTTTTAGCATCGACCGCGCTAACCGGCTGATCAATGAAAATACGTCGTCGTCAGTCTGAGCGCGGTTGAAAATACAAAACACTTATTAATATGTCATTAACTGGGACCCCGTGAGGGGGCGGCGTGGGGCAGGCAAAAGCTATTCCCCCGGATTAAGGACAGAAACGGTAGCAACAGAGGAAAACTGCTACCTTGCACTCGAGTTAGTCTTGGAGTGCTTTCACCATCATCCTCCTTGCTTTCACCACCATCACTCTCATCGTCGTTTTGCCAGTAATTTTTCGGCAGTTCTTCTCTAGCCCTGCGTCGTTTGGTGTGTGTGTGTTTCTCGCTGTGTCCATAGACCAGCTAACAGGCTGACCCATGTCGCTGTGCTGTGAGTATGTGCAAACGAAGCGCGCACTAGGTCCCCGCATCAATCGAACCGATAACCACTATTGGTGGCTGAAAAGGTGTCCAATAACCGCTACTGAGGGCACGACCGGTTTAACCGCTAAACAGGGGTGTAGCCGTGTCGCGAGATTTTATGACCGCTATTCAGGGTATCCCGCTTAACAGGGAACCGCTAAACCGGGCCCACGACTGTATGCCATACGGAGCACTACATGTAGTGTACTTGCAGATGTTATTGCGCCGCATTCGGGAGAATCACACACAGGAGAACTGCAACCAAGCGAACCAGCACTGCTGTGTTTTCTCGGTGCATCTCACTCGTTCCACCCTACCAGCCAACAGTAAGCAGCAACACACACCACCGCGCATACAGTATGGCAATAGGAGTGAACGCTACGTTGTTGTTGACTTCACATTAAACCGTATGCCAGTTGCTAAATGCCAAAATCTAGCAAAGACTCTCAGCCCGTGGTCACGAAAGTGCTAGAGCCATCTGAGGATCTAAAGAACACGCACACGTAGCAAGAAAAAGGTATCCAAGAGCCCGAAGAGGTACTACTACACCTATATATAATCCCTGCAGCACCGTACGCGTGCCCAAAACTGAACTACACGTCCGTCTCACCGTTCGACTACAG
>CACKRE030004948.1:82650-94462 GCA_902602495.3 Ectocarpus sp. CCAP 1310/34 | reverse complement strand
ACTATCGTTGTCGCAGAGATCCCAACCGATTGGCCCTGGTGGAAGTTGGTCGATCAGTAGCCCATGACGTTTGAACACATCGCGAGTTCGCATCGACAGAAAACGAGCTAGCTCGAAGGTAAACCGTCTCCGAATCCTGCTAATATGAAACGCTTTCAGGCGAACTAAGGCTCTTTCGTCTTCAAAATTCCCCCAGCGAAAAGCTTCGTGCGCCAAGTGGTTGGCGATAGCAACGATGAGTCGATTGGTGCCTTTGCGAAGACCACCATTCGTTGAAAAAGCAGCAGTAAGGAGGGTAGATCTAGACGGGTTGAAAGTTCCCGCATAGTGATTTGCCTTACTTGCAGCTCGATCTTGGAGGGCGAATCCTGGCTTCTGCGTGCGTGTGTGTATTTCTTTTTTGTCATGACAAAAGATCGTCAACATGTGTCGGTGCGTGTGCAATTGCAGTGAGCGTCAAAAACCAAGTGAAGACTCTCGCTACTGCTGTGCATCTTTTGGCACGCAACTTGCGTCTGAAGCAGTTCGCATACCGCGCTGCCGAGGTGGTTCTCGTTGTTCAACGCTGATAGAAAGTGCACTTTTGACGTTCAGAGGACTCTGGTGTTTGCGGTTCGCACTTGAAAAACATACAAAATAGACACAGTCGTGATATTCTATCGTCTTATTCTTATTCAGCGTAAATGGTAGCTGCTGGCCTGCGTGCAGTCTCGCGGCGGTAGGGGCGAGCACTCTCGTTCTCCGGAAAGTAACCACATGTTGTGTTGGGCACAACGGCTTTCTCACTTGGGTGTATTTGCCAACAACCTGCCCTGACATGTCACAATTCCCTCGTCNGGGGGGGGAGGTGCCACGTGGGGAGGCGGCGGAGGTGCCGCGGGTGACGGCACAGGTAGTGTCGCCAAAAAAGTCCGGGTGTCCAAGCCCGGACGGGACACCGGCAGAACAAGTTATGGATGACGCAGTGATTGCAGATTGTCAATGAGGTCCAGGGGGGGGCTAAGAGGAGCATGGTTGCTGCAAAGCGGAACGTCGGTACCTCGTACATCAGCAAGTTGATGAACCCGGAGAAAATCGCTGAGCTTGAGAAATTCCGCGACATGGAGCTCAACCAGGACGCCCTTCGCGCCCCGAAGCCGGTACACGACGAAGTGGAAGAGAAACTACGCAAGTGGATCAAGATCGCACGAGCACGCTTTAACGTACGAACATATTTTGCATTAGTCATGTGTTGGTCAGGATACAACTTGGTTGTCTTTACGCCTATTATACACCCTTCCGCCCCTACACCTACTTCCACTCTCGACCAAGCTGCTGGGTTGGGGGTTCGACAAGATCTAGTCCACCTGTTTCAATCTGGCCGACTGAACGCACAACCAATTCAAGGTAGAGTTGTTCGAAACCATGTCGCTGCTGTTTTTTTTTATGTCTTTCCCGACGCAGGCAACCAAGATTGGCGTCAGAAGTTCGATGATCCAGGCCCAGGCCTTGAAGATCGCGGCGCAGATGGGCAAGACCAACTTCAAGGCGACCAACGGCTGGCTACATCGCTTCCTGAAACGCTACAGCTTCACTTACGTCCAATTGCACGGAGAAGCTGGCGACATGGACAAGCAGAATGTGGCAGGAGATCGAGAGGATTCTTGAGCAGCGGCAGGAGTTCGACGTCGAGTTCATTTTAACATGGACGAGATGGGACTCTTCTTCCGCTGCTTCCCGAGAGGGACATACGTCACGAGGGGGGAGGCCGCCGCCGGCGTCAACAGCAAAATCGCGCGGGGTTCGAAAGCCAGGAATGCCAAGGATCGGTGCACGGTGGTCACCTGCTGCAATACGACCGGGTGTCTGATGGTGCCGTTGGCCGTCATCAGCACGTCGAAAAAACCGATGGTTTTCCGCCACGTCCGCAAACCGCCATGTCCCTACTTCGCCCAGGAGAGTGCCTGGCTCGACGCAGCCATTCGCCAGCGGTAGTTTGACGAAGTCTTTGTCCCCTTCGTCAAAGGCAAGACCTCCAAGCAGGTGGCTCTCTTGTGGGACAACTGCCCCGGCCTCAAGATCAAAAGCAACGACCCGCAGATCGTCATCATCTTGCCTCCGAACGTCAATTCTGTCTACCAGCCCATGGACATGGGCATCCTGTTTGTACTCATGTGCCAGTACAAGACCGAGATGGTGGAAAGACTGGCAGACCTCATCGAGGACTGGGACACCGTCCGTGCACGAAAAATCCAAGGGTGAATTCAAAACAACAATGTTAGGGCGCTCTTTGTTACCGTCGTCGCAGGTCTTCGAATACTCTGAAAATGGTGTTCTTTCAACTGTTTTTTCGAGCTGGTTTTATCATTAGCCCTTTCATCCGTCCCTGTGTTTCGTTTCCGCAGAGAGTGCCGGGGCCTCAACGATGCAGGACAGGCGACAATGCTGGACGTCACGGAGATCTGTTCCCAGAAGTGGCGTAGCTTCGACGTTCAGACGGTCATCAGGTGCTGGCTCAAGGCTGGCATTCTTCCCAGGGAGCACTGCAACGTTCTCAAGTGCATGGACACGCGGCTTGACCGAGAGGACAAGGACAACGTGGCAATCGTCGATGGCCTTTGTGACATGGTCTCAAAAATGTCGATGCCAGCTAGCGTAACGGACTCTAGGTCCATGCTGCGAGGGTTGACGGACGATTTGTTTGTCGAGAAGGGCACAGACCTCACAGAGCAGGAAGTCCGAACGGCGGTCAAGACGTGGCTTACGGTAGAGGACGACCCCGAGGTGTTAGAAGAGGAGGTGGAGTTGGAACTGCAGGCAGTAGAGAGGGATCTCGCCGGCTTAGAAACGGACGACGACATATCGAGCGAAGAGGGCGACGGCGACGGCAGGCCGGAGTCATGCATAACCTCGTCCCTCACCGAGGGCGAGGTTATCTCTCGCTTGGAGGACGTTCGGTCCTATTTGTACGCGAAGGGAAGGGGTGGCAAGTACCGTGAGACGCAGTACCTTCTTTCGAAGACCGTTCATTCGTTTGCTCATGAAACTCAACAGAGCCGTAGAGCCAAGCCGCGGGGGGAGGTTCAGGGAACTCTTCGCGATATGTGGAGGGAAAAGCCGTCAGGGTAGCTTGGTCTCCGCCGGGACAGTTATATGTACTGGTGTTCCTCGGGGCAACGCTGAAATACGCTCGTTTTTTTTGTGTTTCACGAGCATGAGAGAAATATATTTCTGCTTGGACTTTCCTCCTTCTTCCGCTGCCAGCGAAGCAGTACATTACATGGCCAAACTTGGTTCAAATTTGTGTATTCTGTGTGTAGCTAGCTGTGTTCAACACGTCCCCGACTGCTGTACATATCATTTTAAGTATTGTAAATATGTTCGACGTTACGAAACGGTTGCCATTCGTCTCGGCGATGCTGACTTTTCGTACCACACCCTTCCTTATCAACAGACGCGTAGTTTGAGGTATAGCATGCCTTCATTGATCCCGGGGATGGTGAGCTATCGTCCCCTGAATTTTAAGGACGCAACCCCGCGTTAAGGACGCTTTTTTTCGGGAAAAACCATGCGCGTCCTTAAAGCGGGTTCGACTGTACCCACATTCGAACGGGATGTGGTGCCTTTTCCAGTGATCCACAGGATGTAGTCTCTAGTTCCATCTTGATTATTTTCTCGTTTTCGTTCTGTTGCCCGCTTATTTCTCTCACTCTACTGCTGCGGCTTCTCCCCTGCCCAGCCAGGCCACGCAGGCAATGGCCAACCACCTCGTCGTGCGGAGTCCTTCGTCTGTGAAACTGGAATCATCATGCATGTCATCATCCCGGCGGATCATGTCATGGAACTATCGTCCACGGAGCCCCTGCGGTCCGGTATACCCACCCCCACGGCGCCCGCCCATGTCAAATTGCAACACGGGTCATCAGGAATCACCGATCACCGATCCCCAAAAATCTCATCAAATTCGACCTTGTCCCCGAGTTCCAACCCCACGTGCTCCTTCGTGTCTTAGAGAGGTCTGGCGGGAACAGCCTCGCTGATTCAGCACGCTGCTTGCTGACGGGACAAGAGGCGCAGCAGGAACCTCAGATCCATAGACAGGAGGAGCTTTTCTTCTGTGCAGCGGAAACCGCTGCTGCTGCTGCTGGCGCAAGCAAGAAGTGAGCCTGGGTTCTGTGTAGCGCCGCTGCAGCGTGAGCATGGCAAGGATGACCAACGGACGAGGGAGTAGCAGAGCAGCGGTCAATGTGGAAGGAGTCATCGAGGGGCAGAAGGTGCGTGAAAAGAGAGGGGGGAGATACGTACAGCAAGGCGTGATGTGTGTAATGAGGAAGCACGACTGCATCTTTTTCCCAGAACCAGGAAAATTGTTGCCTGTAGGCAGCGGCAGCGGCAGGGCACCCTTTGACATATCACTCCACATACAGCAATCCCCCGAGCCATATCGCGTTTCGTACCTTCTTGAGCTTCGAGCACGACACCACGCCCTTGATGTAGTGTCAGCTAATGCGGCTAGCCGTCTGATACTCTCTGTCTGTGGCGATGGATATTTTGCGCGAGACTGTATTTCTCTCAGCTGCCTCCCTTTCCCCCCGCGCCTTCTCGCTTTGCCCCTGAAAATTCGAGTTTCGCACCTACACATACAGCCCATGTGAGGCCACCTCTCCATAGCAAGCAGACCTTCTTTCCCAAACAACAAAGCAGGCAAGCCACGGGGGTGGGGGGACGCCCCCGCTTTACCCTCTCCCTGGCTGTCTTTTTTTTTACGATATGAGCGTTCTCTCTCTATCTTTGGTACATTTCCCCCCACGACCTTCTTCCGCCCCTTTTTTTGCCTGACGTCGAAATCAACCCATACATACTTAAGCAAAGTATTTTATAGCTTCGCACTTGTGACAAGTGCCACCAGTTTTGAAGAATAGTCCAGCATCTGAGGGAGCCTAAGTGCCGCCGTCTTTTGCTTGTCCACGGATAGTTGACCGAACACGGCGCACGCCTTGTTTCGTCCCACCCTCCGGATCGCGGAATTCCCGATGTGGTGTGGGGGGTGCAGTGGGCAGCAACCCTGTTGCTATATCGAACTGCGGCAGCAGTAACGAGGCGCCGTTTTTTTTTTTTTTAGTCATTTTCGGCGAAGTCGCAGCAGCTTTCCTGTCTTCGTTTTTTTGTCACTCCGGCTTCTGCCGGGCCCACCTCGTAACGTGAGCAACATCCAGACTTCTCTCGAAAGTGCAGCAGTAGCCCGGCCTGGGTCAGTCCTTGTCGCCCATAACGATGTCAGCGCAGCAGGCGGTCTGGCGGTGACGACGCTTGGTTAGTTGAGCAAACAACCCGCAGCAGCGGTCCCCCTCGGTTTATGTTTCTACAGCAGAGCAGCATACAATTTGCAGGTAGTTTCCCTGTTTCAAGAGCAGGAATTTTTCTGTTCAGGAAGTTCGGTTCCGCACGCTTCGGCGTTTGGGGTCTGGTGTGCCTCTCACTTTTCTCTGCTTCTCACTGTATGTGTCTGGATGGCGGGAATGAACAGGGGTATTGTTCGGATGCCCTGTCTGCTGTGCGGCGAGAAAATGAAGCAAGTGAGCTGGAAACAGGTGTTTTTCTGGCATTTTCACATCCTTCAGAATTTATGCACAGCAGTACAAGGGGCATGTATGGAAAACAAAGGAAATGGGTCCGTTCAGCGGTACCCTCTCTATTTTTGCGAATGCGGTGGTGGGTAAATGACCAACCTGAGGAAAGGTGAAAAGGTGGGCCATAGAACTGGCCTCATCGGTGGAGATGCTGTAGAGAAGCACTCCTTGTCTTATCGTAGAAGAGAAAATTACTCTTCGTCGTACTACAGGCTCTATAATCAACCATGTAGATACGAAGTATGAAAGAGGTGATGCTCCGGCGAGGGTTCATGAAATTAGCGTGTCATGACAAGGGTGATTGATGCAAGGTGGCACAATCAAACCAGGCAGCAGGAACAGCCCATACATCTGACGTGCTTTGACCCGAAGAGCCTCAACGAACCAAAAAGAAAAACTTCCAAATCTGCACACAGCAGTCGTTGTGTTACTACTTATCGACCATGCTGGCAGCAAATGGATCGGACGAACACAACAAGCGCACACGCACACATAGGCCCACGCTCACATGCTTTGCGTGCAATGCTCTTGGTGTGCACTGGACAGAGGTTGTGTCCATGCACATCCCAGGGTTACGCGTAACCACTGCATGCATTGTACGCATTCGTATACGAGCAAGGATATGAAGGTTCACACCCTACACGCGATCCCTCCGGAGAAGTGGGCTGATTAAATGTGAGTAATGTAGGGGGTATGATCGAAGATGAAAATAAGAGCAAGGAGCAGGACCAGCCCACAGCCGGCTGCCAACTGCCCGTCGTGACGCTCACACTGCTCACTCGCATGTTTTGACTCGAAGAGCCCAGCGAACCGCAACGGACCAAGAAGAGCAAACTACACCAGTTACGCACACTCCCTCTGGCCCGAATTACGGAGTGTAATTAGATCGGTTAGAACAAAATCGGTCTATATAACTCGGGCCCGTCTTGGACTTCCGAACCGTTTTTTGGTTGGTTTCGCCGCGCTCAGGCGGAACGCGCAGAACCAATTTTGCTGTAGACCCTTCAAGAAAGAGGTGCTCCCACCCCAACAGCGGTCGCTCGAGATTACCACCCCAACTTTGAAATTTGGACCTCCGGTCAAGAAAGAGCCTTCCTTCCCGTCACGTGACTTAACCAAGCATGCGAGCGAGTGGGAATGCTTCGCGGGTGTCAAAACGCACGAATCTCAAGGCAGAGGAGAAAAATGTCGATATTCGGCATTCCTCTCCTCGCCCGCAGCAGAGATGGGATCCTGAAGCGAGGTGCGTGCGAGGGAGCTGCGGAGAAGTTCGGTTGTTATGGCAATGGTATTCCATCAAGAGACTGGAAGAAGCACGATACGCAGGACAGCCAGAGTGGCGAACCCGCAGCTCGCAAGTGGTCGCAACGGGACAAGTGGGAGGAAGGGCATTCCCCATGGAAGAGTTGCGTGCGCGCGCGCGCGCGTGATGTCCCCCGCTGAACGACCGCACCGCTCAGCACCGCTTGACTGCGGCGCTCGGGATTCGCAGAACCCCGCTCCTTATGCTAGAAACCCCAAGAAGCTTGGATTGAGGGAACACTCAAAGGTACTTAGGCCTTATCTCACCGGCCAGGGGAAACTTGACAGGCTGAGGTGGGTGCAACGGTGTGAGCGGATGCCAGCAGACGGTTCTAGAGTAGCGCACGACTTCATGGACTTCGTTCACGTGAACGAGAAGTGGTTCCATCTCTTCATGGATGGGTGGAAGACTTCTGCGAGGGATATCACACGCGCGCGCGCGCACGCAACTCTTCCATGGGGAATGCCCCTCCTCCCGCTTGTCCCCTTGCGACCACTTGCGAGCTGCGGGTTCGCCACCCTGGCTGTCCTGCGTATCGTGCTTCTTCCAGTCTCTTGATGGACTACCATTGCTACAACAACCGAACTTCTCCGCAGCTCCCTCGTACGCACCTCGCTTCAGGATCCTATCTCTGCTGCGAGCGAGGAGAGGTGTGCCGAATATCGGCATTTTTCTCCTCTGCGTTGAGATTCGTGCGTTTTGACACCCGCGAAGCATTCGCACTCGCGGGCGTGCTTAGTCAAGTCAAGTGACGGGAAGAAGGCTCTTGACCGGAGGTCCATATTTCAAAGTTGGGGTGGTGACTTCGAGCGATCGCTGTTGGGGTGGGAGCGCCTCTTTCTTGGAGGGTCTACAGCAAAATTGGTTCGGCGCGTTCCGCCTGAGCGCGGCGAAACCAACCAAAAAACGGGTCGGAAAAAGTCCAAGACGGGCCCGAGTTATGTAGACCGTATTTTGTTCTAACCGATCTTGTTTTATTTCGGGCCAGAGGGAGTACGTGTTTTGCATTGCCTCTAGATACCTTTCGCGGAGATACTGAATCTGGGACAGAGTGATGCGTACCTTAGCACAAAATCGGGGCAGTCGCTTATCCTTGGGAGGGAGAACGATCGGGACTGCTGTAGACACCAAACCTGACCCTTTGCTCCAGACCAGAACGGGCTTCGCGACGTTTGTTGACTCGGAGGTGTGGCTTGAAAAAATTCTTGGCTTGTTTTACGTGTCTACAGTATGTACTTCTACAATATTAGAAGTACGGAGTATTATGGAAAATGCTCCTGCTTGAGCTTCCTCGTGTGCGACCCTGGCTAATACGTCAGGAATGTACGCCGAAAAGGTATATTGACTGACGATTGCAACGTCTTGACCAGATGGGGCATGAGCGGCTGAAATTGAGAGGGCGCGAGGAGATGTGACGTGTTGCAGGCCTACGGCGGTCCTTCACAGGGTCCCAGATGATGTCCTTGAGAGGCATGTTCTGTTTTCAACCCCACCGACACTGACGTTTTTTCATTGGTCAACCAGTTAGCGCGGTCGATGCTAACACTAGAGGAGCGCTCACGCACAGATCCACCCAATTATGTTGTCCGTTTCGCCCGCAACTGGAACTGCTCCCAAAAGGTGTACGTGCCGGATGATGACATCGCGTGGGCAAGAGCAACCGTGATGCACCCGCTGGGGGGCTCGAGGTTCGAGGTTGAGGTGGAGCGGTCACAGGAGCGGGGTGGGCTGAAGCCGCGCGTAACCGGCTCTTTGGTCGTCGATGCGTCCGGGCCGGGGTTTGAGGGCATGGACTCCCTCCCATTGCAGGTAAAGGCCCGGAGGGAGGGGGGGGGTGTACTCATAGTCGTGCATGCCGGAGTCGTTGAACCATTGACCTCACATTCCTACAAAGCCGGGACGGAGGACGGCAGGTTCCCTCCGGGCCAGGCCCTCACATAGGCCCGCGGGGTGGGGCAACAGCTGAAACTTAATACGGGGGCGGAGGATTGCATTGTTGGTCTTAAGTGCGTTTCATATTCTGGGCGGATGCGCTATGGTCGTGGTTGGGGGGCGAGGGATCGCTCCGCATCGGGGGTGATGGCATTTTTCAAGTGCGGGCAGCGAGCGGATGGTACTGGCGAGGGATGTTTGGGGGGTTCCAATAGCATATAAGTGGTGACATGCTTGGTTTGGTTTTCCATAGGGCTTCGTTTCCTGTAGGAATGGAAGCGTGCTGGCCGACGTTTGGGGCATGGACTCGCTCACGGGATACTCATTTGTCGTTTGCCAGAGCCGTGTGGCCGTTGACTGCGCATCCCTTACGAGACGCACACAACCGGGAGGGGGCCGTTGCACTTTTGCGGAGGCCTATGTGTGGAGGGGCGGGATGTGTTTGTCCCATGACTAATATCGCGATTTTGTTGGTGTTTTTGGCGGGGTCGAGAACGGGCATCTCATGTTGACGGTAAGGGTGGGTGGGGAAGGGAGTGCCTTGAAGCGGCGAGCGGGTTTTGGATATATGTTTTGCGACGGTCATGATGGCGAGGTTGTGACTGTTGGATTCCGCGATATGTTGGAGGGGTGAACCTCCGAAGATGGCTGAATGAGAACACACGGCCTTTCACAAAAAAAGGGGTGGTGCAAGATGGACAGTATTGGCCCAAAAAGTTGACGGCCTGCCAGCCGTGACGTTGTCCAAGCGTGAAGAGCCCACACAGCTGACTGACGTGTTTTAGACTCAAGAGCCCAGCGAACCGAACCCACCTCACCGAACCAAAAATATTGAAAGTAACACGAGATCTGTATTCAACAGCAACCATGTACTTGTTTCGGAACGTATTCAAGAACACACAGAGTGACCGTTAGAGATAGCCACAGTTGAAAGAGATGCATATGCCGAAGTTTTTTTCTTGTGAGTGGAGGGAAACCGGCTGGAAACTAGGCTTATTTTTGAGTCAGTTGAAGCTGATATACTGAATTTTCCCTTTTTTTTTTTTCTTTTTTCTTCTGGTGTACTTGATAGAACGCCGAAACCGCGGACGGTAAGGGAGTCGCGGATATGTGTGCCCTGAACCACCTCCACGAGCCGGCCATCCTCTACAACCTCCGGAGGCGCTTCATGAGCCTGCTGCCCTACACGTACACGGGAGAGATCTGCATCGCCATCAATCCGTACCAGTGGCTGGACATCTACGGGAGGGTATGTTCCGTACCGCACTATTTTACCGAGGCTAGGGTGTTTAGGTCCTGTAGGGCCATATGCTGCAATTGGTTGCTACATAGGTTTCAGTATTTGGGGCTCTTGGCTGGGCTCACAAATGGTGCACAAGGCGCATTTTCATTGGTCAGCCGGTTACGACGGTCTTGCTGCATGTGTAGCCGGTTGCTGCGGGAAATGGTGATTGAATAGGCACACATGCGCGCAGACGCGCACGAAGATGGTCGACTCGGTGGTTCCTGTTGTCCACGGGGTTTCTTTCTTCTTTTCTTGCTTTTTGCCGGATCTTCAGGGTAGCAGTACCCTTTGCCACGAATTTCATTTTTCAATATTTTTCTCTGTTGTAGTCCTGGTTCCGGTGTAGCGGTCCATAGGGCCACACAATGTTTTTACCGCTGTCGAGGGCATTACCTCTAAACCAAATTGACGGCTACGTGGTAGTTGACTACCGAGGTGCAGCTGCTGTGCCACGAGATTTTGGAACCGCTATTTTGGGCATCCCGCGAAACAGGGAAGCGCTAAGCTGAGACCACGACTCTTTATCTCTTTTGTTTTTTTTGCAGGAACTCGGGCAACGGTACAAGGAAGCCTCGAAGCGGTCGGACATGGCGCCACACGTCTACGCGACGAGTGCCCAGGCCTTCAAGGGCTTGCAAACGTACGGCGTGAACCAAAGCATCTTGGTCAGCGGCGAGAGCGGGGCGGGGAAGACGGAGACGGTGAAGATCCTTCTGAACCACCTCGCCGACATCGCGGGGTCCCACGCCGACGACCGCACGATAGAGAAGGTACGTTGCTACGTGGGACTCGCAGTTGCATAGTTGGCACATCATGGGGGGAGGATCAAGCGGTGCTTCTTGCCCCTTGACGTTGTGCAGTTGCTTGGAAGGCCTCGGCTGCAACTGGCGCGAGATATACAATGCTGGAACAATATATTGGAGGGCCGGTCAACGGGTGGTGAGCTTGATTGTTGTGCTGGCATAAAGGATCACCCGTAGTTGGACAAAATACCTCAGAGGCGGGGACAGCCTTTTGTTTCCGGTGCTAGTATATATCTCTGTGTGCGAGTTGTTCTACCAACCCCGGAGAGTAGCGCAGGTGTTAACAGTAGATATTTACACGCTATTGTTCTTTTCTCGCGTTTGTATTAACGGCGTGGTCGTCTTCCGGTTCCGCTTCCCCGTGGACGAGCCACCGCCACCAGACGGTGACGTGAAGCCGGGGGTACGACCCTGGTGTTGACGCGCTGTATCGAACTTTTGCGGGTTGGCGGGTACGGGAGACGGCAGGAGTCAGAGCGTGTAATTATCTGCTACAGCAGTGCCTGCGCTGTTGTGCGGGGTTGGTAGAACATGTCACACAAACAGATAAAGGCACCGGAATTATAAAAGATCTTGCATGTCTTTGAGGAATTTCATCCAGCTGACCGCCCTGCGAACAACACGTTCACCTCCAGTCGGCTGCTGACTTCCGTCTGAAAGGCGAAGGCATTGCCTTCATCAACTTGACGTACCAGATGTTGTAGAGCCGCCTCGAATAACGGAGGGATGATGGCCGGCTTCTCTTTCATCCTTGTGAAGCATGTCGTAATAGTAGCCTGTGCCGGCGAACACCCGGCATCTCGATCAGTCGTCGTCCCGGCGTGGTAGGGATGCGAGGTCAATGGTCTAACCACGACGGTATGTATGCGTTGACATGAAC
>CACKRE030004948.1:66438-82545 GCA_902602495.3 Ectocarpus sp. CCAP 1310/34 | reverse complement strand
CCCCCCCCCCCCACACCCCGGCTGCTTCCGTGCTGTGTGTAAATCAAGCAGGTGATCACGTCGAACCCTCTGCTCGAGAGCTTCGGCAACGCGAAGACCCTTCGAAACGACAACTCTAGCCGCTTCGGCAAGTTCACGGAGCTGCAGCTGGACTCGAGGTGCCGCCTGGCGGGGTCCCAGAGCAACACCTACCTGCTGGAGAAGGTCCGCGTCGTGTCGCACGCCAGGGGAGAGCGGACGTACCACATCTTCTACCAGGTGTGTGACGTGTGCTTTGCTGTCGGAAATTCCGGAGACTTTCGTCGTCGTCGTCGTTATAATGTGCGTCCCTGCTCTTAAGCAAGGCTGCGACGGGCAGCGTCCGGTGTTGTCCACAAGCGTGGGGCCAATGTACCATGTGTTTTGTCTTCATTAGATCCTTACGAACATTTTGGTGAACGTTTTATGCATAAGGAGACTGTCGATCTTCATGTTGCTCGAATCTTGTCTTGTTGTGGCCTAGAGAGGTCCCGTCCTTGGTGATTTAGGCATCTTGTATGTGTTGAGTATTTGGTCTTCAGCCACTGCTGTCGTCTGGTAACATGACGTTCATGCACGCAAAACTGTTAACTGTCGTTGTTGTTGCTGTTGTTACTGTTGTTGACGTTGTTGCCCGATGGTTGTTGATGATTCTGGTGCTGGTGTTGGTGCTGGTGCCATCTCTGTCGTGTTCGTCGCTAAATTTTGCATGATGTTTTGGACGTTATCATCGTGATGAACAGCTTCTGGCAGCACCGGAGTCTGAGAAGAAGCGCTACGGCCTGGAAGGGCAGGGGAGCGCCTCCTTCCGATACACCAACATGGGAGGGGACCAAAAAGGTACAATACACCCCTTTTACCTGCACCCCCGAGAGGAGTGCCGAACCTTTCTCGCGGTCAGGCTGCATGAAGCCTAGCAAACAACTCACCAGGAGGCGTTCTGGTACATGGCATGGCATACCCCACTGGGTTCCCATCGAGGAGGGCGTGGCGCGTGGACCTATGTAATGCCTTCGTTGACTGAGAATGGACGAACTAGAGGCATTTATCTTCCTGTTGTGTGTCGTATTGCTTGTGAACAGGCTCTCTTGTCCTACGCATATAGATCATCGTTGCTCCAGAACAGACGGCCTAGAAGCCTCGAGTCCTCCTGCCCTGCTGTACGCATGTCCTTGTTGGTGTAAATGGGTCAAGACGCTTTTTCTGTTGCCTTGTGTACTCGTAGATTAATAAGCACAGACGGATAATGAGCTTTTATTTTTCTCTCGTCATTGATAATTTCAAACCCATTCATTCCTGTGAACAGGTGTGATCGAGGGCATGTCGGACGGTGACCGTTTCCGGCAGACCTCGGACGCTCTGGACATCATCGGCATGGCTGAGAAGGAAAAGTCAGAGCTCCTCTCGGCTGTCTCTGGAGTGTTGCACCTAGGACAGGTAAAACAGGCATCCCTGTTTGCCCCTTTTTTGTGGTGTCCTTTGCCCTTTTTGTCTTGCCCACCCGATCAAGAAGTTATCGAATCTACACCATCAAGAATGTTCCCAAATCCTCAAAAGTATACTCCAAGCAGAATGTACGATACAATGAAATAACCACCCACCCCTTTCAGTGTTGCGATGCACGTTGGATATGTTTGTTTTTTTCGTAGAATAAGGCTGCTTAACGGGGAAACACTTGGGGGGCATTGGGCATATTGGCGTACGTCAGCCACGGCTTTCCCGCAGTGCGTGTTTGTTGTTCCCGTATGTTTCCCCGCCCATCCACCCACCTCGCCCCTTCCCTCTCTCTCATTTTCCTCTCCCCTCGATCTCCCCCCTTGTTCGTCTCTCTTTCCTCTGTTTCTCCCTCTGATTTCCTTCTCTGATCTCTCGTGTGGTACGCTTTCGGCTGTCTCCTCCTGCCGCCCCCCCGTCGTTCCGACCAGATCGCTTTCGTGGAGAAAGCCAGCGACAGCGGGGCACACGAGTGTGAGGCGCGCGACCCCGAGAAGCTAGTGGCACCAGCAACGATGCTCGGCGTGACGCCCGGCGATCTAGGGCAGCACCTGACCCACCGCTCCGTGAAGGTGGAGGGAAAAACGATCAACGTGCCTCTGTCGCCCGCGGCAGCGACGGATAGCCTTGACGGTCTCGCCAAGGAGATCTATTGCAGGTGAAGGCGCCCGTCTGCTGTTGGTGTTGTTGTTGGTGATTGTTTTGTTGTTGCCGTCGTTGTTGGTGTTGATGGTGGTTGTTCTTTGGCGATGGCGTTTGGTGGCTGTGGTGGTTACAGGCAGAGTCTGTTGTTGTCATTGTTGTTGTCATTGTTGTTGTCATTGTTGTTGTCATTGTTGTTGTCATTGTTGTTGTCATTGTTGTTGTCATTGTTGTTGTCATTGTTGTTGTCATTGTTGTTGTCATTGTTGTTGTCATTGTTGTTGTCATTGTTGTTGTCATTGTTGTTGTCATTGTTGTTGTCATTGTTGTTGTCATTGTTGTTGTCATTGTTGTTGTCATTGTTGTTGTCATTGTTGTTGTCATTGTTGTTGTCATTGTTGTTGTCATTGTTGTTGTCATTGTTGTTGTCATTGTTGTTGTCATTGTTGTTGTCATTGTTGTTGTCATTGTTGTTGTCATTGTTGTTGTCATTGTTGTTGTCATTGTTGTTGTCATTGTTGTTGTCATTGTTGTTGTCATTGTTGTTGTCATTGTTGTTGTCATTGTTGTTGTCATTGTTGTTGTCATTGTTGTTGTCATTGTTGTTGTCATTGTTGTTGTCATTGTTGTTGTCATTGTTGTTGTCATTGTTGTTGTCATTGTTGTTGTCATTGTTGTTGTCATTGTTGTTGTCATTGTTGTTGTCATTGTTGTTGTCATTGTTGTTGTCATTGTTGTTGTCATTGTTGTTGTCATTGTTGTTGTCATTGTTGTTGTCATTGTTGTTGTCATTGTTGTTGTCATTGTTGTTGTCATTGTTGTTGTCATTGTTGTTGTCATTGTTGTTGTCATTGTTGTTGAAGTGGTGGTGGTGACTGCCGTTGTGTTCCCTGTTTTTTGTTGTGTGGTGGCATCGGTAGTGCTCTCGTTGTCCGCGAAGGGCCCCCACCGGCCTTCCCATGGATTTACTGAACTGGAGGTGACACCACAAACCCCCTACAAAACGCTCCTCTGCGATAACACAGGGTGTTCGACTGGTTGGTGGCCAAGATCAACGACTCGATGCGATGCTCCGACGGCAGCAACAAGGGAACCATCGACCTCCTGGACATCTTCGGCTTCGAGACCTTCCAGCACAACAGCTTCGAGCAGTTCTGCATCAACTACGCGAACGAAAAGCTACAGCAAAAGTTCACGCAGGATGTCTTCAAGAACGTTCAGGTGCGTACATACGTACCTACGCGAAGAATCAGGAATATGAATGTTTCCGCATGCCGTGGAGTAGGGTGCGTTAGAAAGCGCAGTTGCTTTGACCGATCCTCCAGGCCCGATTCACTCTACAGCACAAATGATGAGTGTTGCGCCGAAAATGGCGGGAGGTGTTGGGACCCCCTCGTCGAGAGCTTTCCGGCGGCGGTGATTTGATTTTTTTCACATCTTTGTTGTGTTATATTCGACTTGTTTTTTTCCAAACGTGTCTCACACTCTCGCATGTTTTTGACCCAACGAGGGACGATCAGGACGACTTTGATTGTCAGAAAAACAGACGAGAAATAAACACAAGACCTTGTGCGGAAACCAAGCCTGCCTGTGTACCACGTGGCCAACGTTCCAGCGTGTGTACTCCACACTTTAAAAGTACATGATACCTGTTGCCGTATGTTCTGTCGTTTATCTCGTACTTCTGAGAAAAAGATGAACAAGTAGTGGCAATGCCAATCCAGTGTAGGTCCCTTTTTTGTTTCTGTCAACTCCTACATGCACGTATGGGCTCATGTGTTTCTCCGGAAGTGTTACGTCTGTGCCTTTGTTTAATTCATTTTGTATCAATCTGGACCTCTTTTTTGTTACTCTTCACTTTTGCCCCGTGGTCAGGTGGAGTACCAAGAGGAGGGCATCCCGTGGTCACACATCGACTTCCAGGATAACGCGGCGGTGTTGGGTATGATCGAGGAGCCACGGAGAGGCCTGCTCTCTCTACTCGACGAGGAGTGCATGCTCCCCCAGGGGACGGACGAGGCCTACGCTTCGAAGGCAATCAAGGTGACTGCCTGCCTATATAGCTGTCGGTGTTAATCGTTGGGGTTGATGAGTGTTGCGGTACGAACAAGGCCTACGCTGCCAAAGAAATCAAGGCGCCTTCCTGCCTCCCTGTCGGTGTTACAGTATTGTCGATGATAAAGTGATAATGGTTGCCGCAGTAGAGGCTTCGTCCCAAGGCAATCAAGGCTCCTGCCTCGCAGTCGTTGTTGCTGTTGTTGTTGATCTTGAGGTTGATGCGTGTTGTAGACCTACAGTGTTGTTCCAGGCCTTGAAGGAGCCTCGCTGTCGGTGTTGGCGTTGATGAGTGTTGTTTTGATGCTTGCTTAGTCATGTTGGTGTTGGTATCAGTGTTGTTATTTCGGATGCACGATTCTTTTTTGTGTGTGTTTGTTCGTATCGTGGTTGTTTTGATGGCGTTGATGCACGTTGGTGTTTCTGCGATCTGTTGGTATTGGTGGTATCGGCGTTATCATCTTCACGGTTAACCTCTGTTTTATTTTGTTGTTTTTCAACTTCCCCGGACAAAACGCACAGGCGTACAAGGACCACGAGAACTTCGGCAAGGACCGCTTCGCGACCAAGCTGGAATTCACGGTCCACCACTACGCCGGCAGAGTAGTCTACAACACCGGGGGCTTCGTGGAGAAGAACAAGGATCAGCTGCAGGTGCCCCCGTCGCAGCCGTTGCCGCTCGATGGCGTACCTGTGGTGGTGTTTGCCCTCGCTTTGCGGACGTAGGATGTTTTGTCTGTTTTCGCTTGGTCTTCTCCAGACGGGATAATCACTGTTTTATGCGCACCACTCCCGCGTACGTGCGTGTGTTTTTTGCTGTCCGCCGACCCCCCGATAAATAATGTACACTAAACATACCGTACTTCATGAGATTGATTAGCACTGACCGCGCTAGCCGGCTGACCAATGTGTGTATGTTTCTTTGTTTCTTCCTGTAGTCTGACCTGGTGCAGATGCTGTCGCAGTCCACCAATGGCGTACTCGGTTCCTGCTTCAAGAGCCAGGCAAAGCCCTTGCTATCCCAGGACTCGAACGGCCCCAACAGCCGACAACGCAAGGGCTCACTCATGCAGGTGAGTTTTCGCCTGTTTTTATTTCTTATCCGATGTTTTGGTCTTGTCCTGTGACTGAGCGCTACCACTTGTTTGGGAAGCAGTTATTTTATTGTCTTGCGTGCACATATAAGGCGGTTTCTTATAAGGTTCGGAAATCCTGTTCAGGAATGTGTAATTTCTCATTCAGGAAAACAAGAACAAGGTGTCGGTCAAGACGCTTCTTGTAGTGCAGTCGTATTTTTTATTGCACAGCTGGCTGGGAATGCGGCCGTTTGTGTTTTTTCATTTGCTCCCCCCGTACCGGCTCATATCTGGTCGGTTTTGTTTTTCGGTGATCTCTGTGCACGGCGCGACACAACAGAAAAAGTATAGTCATCCGACGGTAGCTGTGCGTATGGTGCCTCATGTGGGGTGGTTGCTACAGACCTTGAGGCGCTGGGTGGTTGAGAATTCAAGTTGGCGAGAGGGGCACCTGCTGTTGGAGAAAGACCCGCCGCTCGAACAAACAGCGTGCGACAGATTTTTGCTCCATCACAGCCTTGGTCTCGTGGCGACCCCTCTTCACTAACGAACCAGCAGATACCACAAGGCCATCCGCCCGTAGCTGTGTGTATGTTGGTTCTCGTGATGTGGTTTGCAGAGACCATAACGCGCGGGGAGGCTGGGCAAAGAAGTTGGCGACGATCGACTGACTGCTGTGTCATTTTTCATCGTCATGATGCCGCTCACTGCTGTACAGGTTTCTCGGCGTGTCACCGGTGGCGCTGTAGCTATCCCTCTATATTGACCGAACCAACAGTAATGACACAGCCCCCTGCAACAGAGAGCAGTTGATGGAGCTCACATCCTCTCAAGTTTCAGCAGCAGGGGTGATGTAGCGAGTGAGAACATGAACATTTGTCCATCGATGTGTGTGTGTTGGGATGATGCCGCGTCGGTTTGAGGGTCTGAGCAAGCGGTATGTGTGTCAGCTGGCCAACATTGTGCTTTGAGCGCAACTGGCCACACGGCAACCTCATATAAACAAACCGCTGGGATGGCAGGACAGTGCTCCACGGANTAATGACACAGCCCCCTGCAACAGAGAGCAGTTGATGGAGCTCACATCCTCTCAAGTTTCAGCAGCAGGGGTGATGTAGCGAGTGAGAACATGAACATTTGTCCATCGATGTGTGTGTGTTGGGATGATGCCGCGTCGGTTTGAGGGTCTGAGCAAGCGGTATGTGTGTCAGCTGGCCAACATTGTGCTTTGAGCGCAACTGGCCACACGGCAACCTCATATAAACAAACCGCTGGGATGGCAGGACAGTGCTCCACGGATTGGTCGGAGCCCTTGATGAGCTCACCACGACCAGTGCTTGCTACGCGATCGATGGTTGTGTCCGTGTGGTGTGCATTTTCAAACGCAAAAATCAAGCGCGCCATCCGACCGAGAATTGTCATCATTTCCAAACGCCCGCCCGGTTGAAAACGGGAATAAAAAATGTGCAGCCGGAAAAGTGTAGTTTCTGATGTTAAAATCAACAGTTTTTTGTCCGGAATCAGAATGACACATTTTCGACCGACCAAAAACGATCTATGAGAAACCGCCTCAGAGTATTGTTTGTTTTGCCGTCAGGATTTGGTCATTTCTACTCTATATCGCTGTATGCTCTTGGTTGGTCACCATCCTGCGTTGCATGGAAGCATGTGATGTCCGCCTAAAACAAGAGAGAATACCAGCAACATTATTGAACATTTTGTTGAAGCTATTTGTACAGTATGGTGTGGCATTAGTATTCACGAGTATGCAGTACAGCCCCCATTTCTTTCTTTCGGTCTTCTCATTCCCTGAATGCTGTGCCGTCGTCTTAATTGTTTCCTTCTTCGTCCGCATGCAACAGGAGTCCCTCGGATCCAAGTTCAAGCGGCAGCTGCACGCCTTGATGGCGGCCATCCAGAGGACTGAGGTGCAGTACGTGCGGTGCATCAAGCCGAACGCGAACAAGTCGAAGGACGAGCTGAACTGCCTCATGGTGGTGGAGCAGCTAAGATGTGCAGGAGTCGTGGAGGTGAGGAGGATGGTCTCGTTGAAAATTGGTTGTTTTGCTGCTGCTGCCTTTGCTGCCTTTGCTGCCTTTGCTGCTGCTGCTTGTTGTTTTTTCTGCTTCTGCCGTTGTTGCTGATGTTGCTGTTGGTGATGTTGTTGGCTCCTGGGTGTCTTGTTAGGTCCTCTTTGTGTCTGCATCCCCCCGCGTGTCGCTGGCTGTCGTACATGATGTTGTGTCGAAATTCCGCAACCACAGCAGTCTATTGCAAGCATATGTTCCTGGGGCCACGAGCGTCGTACCCGTTCGTCCGCTCTTTCCTTACAGTTCCTTGTCGCTTCCCACCCATCCCTCCGTCCCCTATTTTTGTTCCTCTTCCGTTGTCATGTTAAACAAGAATCACATGTACCCCACACCTGGTGAAATCAGACCCTAACAACCCCTTCACCCCTCCCACCCCGCATCCCTCCGCCCCCTATTATTCGTTCCTCTTCCGTTGTCATTTTTGAAAATCACATGTGCAACTCACTCGTGAAAATCGTGCAAACAGGCGATTCGAATCTCGCGAGCAGCGTACCCCAACCGCATGATTTTCCGCGAGTTTTCTCGACGCTTCGAGGTGATGGCGAACAAGGTTACGAAGGGGGGCGGCGGCGCTAGCAAGGCTGCCAGGGAGAAGGAGGCGGCGGCATTTGCCAGGTATATGCATATGTACCTAGTCCACTTTTTTGCTTGGTTTTGGTCTATTCCTCTGCCGGGACAGCGTTTTTTCTCACACGTTTGCCTGCATGGCACTCAGAGGACCCGTCGGTACAGTACCCGTTGCGTATCGGGCTCGCTGGACATCGGTGGTGCACGTGATGGCCGCCCAAAAGTCGCTGGCACCGGCTCAATTCCAGGGGTCGCGAATCCGAACCAGAAATGGCTTCGCAGGATTTCCAAAACATTTCATTCATCCGCACAATAGGGAACCGTTGGTCTGATTTTTCGTCTCGCCGTACACACGTTCCCCACATCATGAGCAACGCCAAAACACAAGAGGGAGAGAGAGAGCAAGAGCAGCGGGTTACAGCAGTACGATCTGCGGCAAGGAGGCCGCTTCTCTATCGTATGTGTGCTTGGGACTTACCAGGCCAACTGCTGCACAGCAGACATCACGGACAAATAGGGAACGATACCGGCTCCAATACATTCCCGATTACCTGCTGGCGTATTTCGCAAAAGTAAATGACATGTACTTTCCGCCGAATGACCACAGAGATTCTGCGCAGAATGTTCCGAGCGATGATCGCACAAATACCCGCCGAAAAGCATCTAGGTGAAGAACACAGCAGCGGCAGTCTATATTTCAGCAGTAGCAGGATCTACGGCAACGACATCGCGAGAGCGCACACGAAGAGTAATGGCGAAAAAATATATATCCGCAAATTGATGCGAGGTTCTCTTGCGGGTAGTTTCCGAAACTAACGTGGCACTACCGGAGGAGGGTTGAGATATACAACGATGCAACCATTAAAGCAGGGGCCATGTGCTCTTGCATCGCCCCTGGGAGGCAAGTGCACCTACATCCCATCCCGAAAAGCCTTGTATGTACGTACGTACGCATTATTCGAAGCTTTTTTCATATTTAATTCGCATTCTTGCATCCCGTCCCATCCCATCCCATGCTTTTCCGTACGTGCATGATTTTCCCGTATCCACACCTGTTCCGGGGTTGCTGCAAACACTCGGTGTGGCACTCACAAAAGTTTCTCCTTCTTTCGTTCCTTCTTTTCTTTTATCTTCAAGACGGTCGGAGTCATCGCAGTGCAGGTTCATTCTGGAGAAGCTTCTGGGACGCGAAAAGGACAGCAAGTGCTGTCTTGGCAATACCAAGGTGGGGACAGGGAGAGTGTTGTTGTTGTTGTTGGCGGTGTCGGGAGCGTTTGTATGCGTAGTCGGTGTGTTCCATGTTGCCGCTGCTGTTTTTATTTATCGCCGTGCATTGCCCTAGGGTGGCAAGGCAGCTTAAAGGGAACCGAGGAAGTTTAAAAACGTCAAAATCCCTCGTGATTGTTACGTGCGATCAGGTCATCCTTCTCTCGTATGTCGCTTGGAACAACGCAGCCATAAGAGAGCTGGCATGAACTGAATCTGAAGCGTCACGGACACAGGTGTATTTCCGAGCTGGGGTGCTTGAGCAGATGGAGGAGGAACGCGGGAAGTTCGTTAGAGTGAAGGTGGTGACGGTGCAGCGGGCGCTCATGGGGAACGCCAAGCGCAGGCCCTACCTCAGGCTCCGGACCTCCGCGATAGTGGCCCAGAGGTTGTGGAGGTGAGATTTTTTTCGTGTTCATTTGTGTTGCTATCGGAGTCGTTGTCGTCATTGCCGCAGCTGCTGCTGCCGTTGCTGCTGCTTCTGCGGTTTGGTGGTTGCTGTCGTTGTCGATGTCTGTGCATGTGCTTGTTGCCGCCGTTGTTGATGTCTGCGAGGATGTTGCTGCTGCTGCTGCGGCGGCGGCGGCGGCGGCGGCGGCTGCGATGTGTGCTTGTTGTCCGTGACGATATTGCTGGTGTTGTGCTAGTGCTGCGGCTGCTGCATTTGTTTTTGCTGTTGCTGCCGATACTGCTGCTGTCGCTGCGATTTGGCTGTCGGGTGTCTCCGACGATACTGCTGCTGTTGCTGCTACCGATGCTGTCGTAGTTTTGGTTGTCTTCGGTGCCGTTGTTGTCGTCGTAGTCGCTGTTTTCCTCACCGCCTCGCCATTGTCGTTTATAAGCTCAATATTGTACCTACCTGTCAATAGGAGACACGTCGATCGACAGACGGCGAAGCGATTGAAGGTTGAAATAATAAAAAATCAGTGGTATGGTAAGTGCGAGCAAAGTCCAAAAAAGTTTTTTTTTTGTAACGTGTTGTATTTGATGTTAGTATACCCCCCCCCCCCCCCGTGTCAATAGGGGACACGTCGATCGACAGACGGCGAAGCGATTGAAGGTCGAAAAGGAGGAGCGGGAACGACGGGCGAGGGAGGAAGAGGAACGAAGGAGGAGGGAGGAGGAGGAGAGAAGGTTGGCCGCTGCCAAGAAGGCAGAGGACGAGCGGATTAAGATGGAGGAGGAAGAGCGCAAGAAGGTTCGTCGATAATGTATACTTTAAAGTATTGTTGTTGTTGTTGTTGTTGTTGTTGTTGTTGTTTTTCTTCACATTGAACTCGTGTCAGTTGCTAACCGAAATCTAGCAAAGACTCAGCATGACGTATACGAACAGCGCACGGTTTTGCACTAGGGATGTGAGTTTTGGGTCGAAAGGTGGCATGTAAAGAGTCAGCCTGTGACCACGTAAGGCGTCCGAGTCAGTCGGACCATTTTTTTCGACGAACACAACGACAAATCTCCATCGCCGTTGTATGTGCTGTATCACTAGCTGTGTAGGACCCTCTTGTGATGCATATATTATGTACGCCGAGGGTGTATTTTTTATCCGTCGTCTCCATGTGCCTTGTCTTTTGCTTATTTGGTCTTCCAGACTGCAAGCAGGGTTACTTATGAAAGTATTGCACGCACGGTTTCTACGTGGGGGGTCGCGTTGTAGGGTTGAAGCAACGCCACAGTTGAATGTAGAAATCCCCCATTTGCGAAAAAAAAAAAACGCAGGATACACGCAGAATCTGAAGCTTGTGATGTCAATGATTTAACTGTGATCGCGCGTTTCGCAATCTCGCGTTTCGAAAGAGAAACGTGTCGCAACAAAATAAATTCCGTACAAAAAAACGGTCGCCTGTTGTACATATGTTCCAATACATGAAACACAGGCTGCGAAGAAGGCGGAGAAGGCTGCCTCAGGCGGGGGTAGCTTGGTGGGGAAGCTGATCGGAGGGGGTAGTGGCGGCGGCAAGAAGGACAGGAGCAGCGGGGGAGGGGCAGGGGCGGGGGGGGAGTTCTCGCAGGATAGCCCTGTCGATAACGGCCATTCGGTGGGAGAAGAGAGAAGTGACAGAGTGAGAGAGCCATCCCCTATGTCTACCGTATATGACACAAGATAACACACCACCTTGACCAATGATCGAAGCTCGATTCTCAACTGCAGGAACAGTCACAGCGCCGAAAACGGCGGCGTTAAAACCGTCTCGTCGAGAGCTTTTCGAAAATGTATCGTTTCGTTTATGCATCCTCTTCGTCGTGGAGTAATCAAGCTTTGAAAATCGGTCCAGGGGGTGTGTTATCTTGTGTCATACACGGTATATCGCTGTGTCGTCCTCGTTGACTGTGTTCTTGTTGTCTATTTATATTTCGTTTTTTTTTGTGTGATCGACAATTGGTTTGGGCTGCTGAGGTTCTGTGGAGTTTAGCGGAGCATGCCGGCACTACCTGCCGTGCCCGCTCCCCCGCAACAACTACTACATGCCTCCCCCGGAATCCAAACCCCACCAACCCCGGCTTCGATCCCGCAGATTTTGGGCATCATGCCCGACTACGACTCGGACACCGACATGCCTATGGACATGCAAAACAAGTTCAAGTCAGGCTCGTCTTCCGGCGGCACCTTCTCCCGCTTCTACAGCGGGCACGGGGTCGCCGCGGGTGCGGAGGAGGGAGACGACGAGGGGGGAATGTCGGTCGGCCGCTACAACCCGCTTTTTCACAACGCGGTGAGGGGTCAGGTTGCTACCGTATTAACGAGGCCCGATTAAAATCAGAATCGGTTGCCTCTGTTGGCCGGAAAAAGTAGTCGGCTACGGGCTATGTACCATTTGATTTTTTGAATTTGAGTTTTGACTTGAGCAAGAAAAGTCCAGTCGTTTTGTGTTTTTAATGCTCGACCAATCAGGGCTCGTTCTTGTTGGTGTGTTGTGTTTCGAGTATCTTTGGCACCCCACATATGGGGAACACGGTCACCCCGGTGGTCTAGTGGGTAACTTCGCAGCCTGCTAAGGGCCAGGTCATGGGTTGGAGTCCCGGTAGAGTGAGTTTTTTCACACTAAATAAATCCTGGTCTAGGATGAAAGCGACGCGCTGCAAAGGTCGTTGTTAGTAAACCGTAATCGACTTCGTTAGTCGCGAGGGAAGGGATTGCTGTACCCTTCTCGCGATAAAAATACCGCAGGCATGAACCGCAGGAGGGGGTCCAGCCCCCCCTCCTATGTGGCCCCGGTTGGGTCGTCTAGCTAGTAGAAGTGGAGGATAGGGGCCAGAGGGGCAGACGACAGAGTCCAATGATGGGAGAAAAAAATATAAATATATATATATATATATATATGGGGGTTTACACGCCGTCTTTTCGTTGTAGTCTGCAGAATCCCTCTCCCCCGGTCGGGAAGAGACGCGAGGAAGCTGACATGGCAGTATCGCATGTGCGGGATGGGAGAGGAGCCGAGAATTGTATGGGAGGCGAAATGGGCAAACAAAAAGAGGAGTAGACAACCCACGGAATGGGTCAAGGTTGTAGAGGACGTATGGAAGGGGCTCGACATCGACGAAGATGAAACGCTGGAAACGGAGGGTCTACAGGGGTTCAAGGAGAAGATATCTGTTGCTTGCGCCGAGAGAGAAAAACAGAACCTAAGGAAAGGATCCAAGGATTAGGAGGGTCTAGAAGTGTACGGAATGTTGAAGGAAGGAACAGGGTTCAAGGATTACCTACATGGACCAATGGATGCAGGAATAAAGCTTCACGCAAAATTCAGGACCGGGGGCATAGGCCTTCGAGAACGTCGACGAAGACATAATACGGTAGACGACAAAGACGACGAGTCNGGTAGACGAGGAAGACGACGAGTTCAAATGTGATTGCGGCTTCGAATGCGAAGACCGTGTTCATGTAGTCGCGGAATGTCCGTTGTACAAGGAGAGGGAAGTGTACGTGACTGAGCTGGGGGAAATAGATGGGACGTACAGGGAGATGCTTGAGGCATGGAATAGAGAGGAAAGGACGGTAGCTGTAGTGGGGCGTAGGAGGTGGGTTGAAAAGACGGGAAGGGATATCGTTAGGATAGACAGACTAGGGAAGCATTTTGAGCCACCTTTGGCAAAGTAGAAAGGAACGATTGGCTATCGGTGATCGGTCCTGTGGGAACATTGCTCCGTCCTCTCGAGGACGCGTGGTCAATGGTCTAACCGCTAAGGCATGCAAAACATAAGAGTACGCCCCCCCCCTCCCCCTATTATTTGTTTTCTGTTTCGTGGGTATCTCCCTCTGTGCTTGTATTGCTATCGGCGAAATAGCTTGGTATGCGGACCAATTTTCCATATTTTGTGATAAAACCTTATGCTTGATTACCTCCCGCCCCCGTTGATGCCCCTACTTTCTTTCGCTTCTTGTGTGTTGCTGTCGCCGCAACCGCCGCTGGTCCTGATTCTGCCGAACTGCTGGCTTGTGTTGTTGTGTTTGTTCAGCAAAAGGGGGGCGAGAAGGGGGAGAAGAACTTCGGCATGCGCGTAGCGCAGGGAGGAAGAGAAGGAGGTGCGTCAAACGAATCGATACGGAGCGAAAGAAGACGACACGGACGCCCTCAAGCAATCAATCAACCAATTTATCAAATCAAACACCGCTTTTGTTTCCTGTGTGAGATACCCTCGTGTCTCTCGGTGGTCATGACTACAAGACTCACACAGTTGCTGAAATATTATCCCCTCTCCCTCCGCTCTGGGCCGGGGCAAGTCCACCGCCGATCGCCCACCTATGGCGCGCGTCTCGGGGATAACTCGAAGGGGTGTATCCCATATTTAATACCGGCGACTGGGACTTTTGCAGTTGCCCCAGGGTTGATCCCATGCCACACTTTGAAGTATCGGGACCATTGGGATGTTGAAATTTGTTTCCGAATGGCCCTTGTCCTCGCATCTCCAAACAGAGTGGTTTTTGCTGATGCTAGCGCCCGCCCCCCCCTCCAGCACCAGGCCCCGCCCCATACCTACCCCCTGCCCCCCTCGCCCTCATGCATGACAGACGCGGCACCCGGCTCGCCGCGAACAGCCCGGCGAAAGCGGTTCTTGGAATTTAACCCGAAGGCCCTGGAGGGGTTCATGAGGGTCGACATGCGCGGGTTCTTGACGCAGCCGGTACCTAGGAAGGGGGGCACCGTGAAGTGCTTCATCCGCAGGGAGAAGAAAGAGCTGGTGATTATTTTAGGATTAAGCCGGTTTCTTGTAAGGTTCGGAAATCCTGTTCAAGAATGTGTAATTGCCCATTCGGAAGAAAAAGAGCAAGGTGTCGGTCAAGACGCTTCTTATAGTGCAGTCGGATTTTTAATTGCACTGCTGGTTGGGAATGCGGCCGTTTGTGTTTTTTCATTTGCTCCCCCCGTACCGGATCATCATCTGGTCGGTTTTGTTTTTCGGGGATCTCTGTGCACTGAGCGACACGACAGAAAAAGTATACCGTAAATGACACAAGATAACACACCCGCTGGACCAATTTTCAAATCACTAGTTCTCAACAACACAAAGAGTCACGGCGTCGAAAACGGCGGCGTTGGAACCGTCTCGTCGAGAGCTTTTCAAAAATGTATCGTTTCGTTTATGAATCCTCTTCGTCGTGGAGTAATCGAGCTTTGAAAATCGGTCCAGGGGGTAAGTTATCTTGTGTCATATACGGTAGTCATCCGACGGTAGCTGTGCGTATGGTGCCTCATGTGGGGTGGTTGCTACAGACCTTGAGGCGCTGGGTGGTTGAGAATTCAAGTTGGCGAGAGGGGCACCTGCTGTTGGAGAAAGACCCGCCGCTCGAACAAACAGCGTGCGACAGATTTTTGCTCCATCACGGCCTTGGTCTCGTGGCGACCCCTCTTCACTAACGAACCAGCAGATACCACAAGGCCATCCGCCCGTAGCTGTGTGTTTGTTGGTTCTCGTGATGTGGTTTGCAGAGACCATAACGCGCGGGGAGGCTGGGCAAAGAAGTTGGCGACGATCGACTGACTGCTGTGTCATTTTTCATCGTCATGATGCCGCTCACTGCTGTACAGGTTTCTCGGCGTGTCACCGGTGGCGCTGTAGCTATCCCTCTATATTGATCGAACCAGCAGTAATGACACAGCCCCCTGCAACAGAGAGCAGTTGATGGAGCTCACATCCTCTCAAGTTTCAGCAGCAGGGGTAATGTAGTGAGCGAAAAAATGAACATTTCGTCCATCGAAGTGTGTGTGTGTTGGGATGATGCCGCGTCGGTTTGAGGGTCTGAGCAAGCGATGCGTGTGTCAGCTGGCCAACATTGTGCTTTGAGCGCAACTGGCCACACGGCAACCTCGTATTAACGGCTGGGATGGCAGGACAGTGCTCCGAGGGTTGGTCGGAGCCCTTGATGAGCTCACCACGACCAGTGCTTGCTACGCGATCGATGGTTGTGTCCGTGTGGTGTGCATTTCCAAACGCCCGCCCGGTTGAAAACGTGAAATAAGAAATGTTCAGCCGAAAAAGTGTAATTTCTGATATTATAAGAAACAGTTTTTTGTCCGGAATCATAATTACACATTTTCGACCGCCCAAGAACGATCTATAAGGACCGCCTTGTTGTTCCTCTTATTTTTTTGGGGGGGGAGGGCATCCCCACCCTAGAGTTGCTTTTTAGTGGTGGTGGGACGTGGAGATGACGTGTCGTTTGTCGCTGTTGCTGAGCAGAGCCGTTGGTGATGTTGGGTGTTCGTCCCACAGCAGTAGCTGGGGCTGATTCGAGGCCCTTGGGGGTCCCGGGCATGCTCCAGAGTCTGTGGAAGGAAATTTATCACCCGTGACTGCTGTGTGGCTGTGCGACCGCGGCTAGTGAACCTTATCGAGCGGACGTGAGGACCGGCGTCCAAAATCATGGGATGGCATGTTTTCGCGAAACTTGGGGGGGG
>CACKRE030004948.1:31891-66348 GCA_902602495.3 Ectocarpus sp. CCAP 1310/34 | reverse complement strand
GGGGGGGGGGGGGGGGGGTGATCTCCGCAAGCAGGCTGCACATTTGAAGACAATGATTGTCCTCCATGTCGTCGTTTGACCGTCCGTCGCTCTTGACTTCGATATCGACAGGTTCGAGGTTTCAGCAAGCTCATCCGCGGCAACGAGGTGTACAAGCTCTATATGGAGGGAAAGGGTGAGAGAGAGATAGAGAGAGTATCAACATGTTTGGGTCTGCTTGAAAAGTGCCGTTTTTTGCGGGGGGAGGATAGCAGCCTTTGTCGCTGGCGATGAAAGAAAGAAGGGGCTTCGGCGTCTCAGGTCGTTGATACGCCATCCTGCCGCCATTTCATCATCTTCCCCTACCATACGCTCTAAATGACGGCACACGCGTGCGGCAGGAGATTTCCCGGACCGTTACCTGATGACGGCGCGTAAGAAAGGCGGAGCTTCGGCGTCTCAGTTCGTGATGACCATGGAGGACGGGGAGGACGGTGACGACAGCGGCAGCAGCAGCAACATCGTGGGACGACTCAAGGCCACCACCAGGACGTCGGAGGAGTTTCAGGTACCACATACCGCATAGCAGTACTGTTCTCGGATATTCGTTTTTCTCGCTCTCGCTTCTCGCAACCCTCGTCACTGGTGGAGTCGCGGGATCAGCCGGAGGCCTTGGAACACTCGACTGCTCTCGCAAAATGCATATGTTTCGTCGGCCTATTTGCGGGCAAGGTCATTGGAGCGATTTTTTTTGTTCTGTCATCTGCGGGATGCAACAGGCGTAGTCTACATTTCGTGTCGACGATGATTTGTGAGATGGCAGAGACGAAAAAATTCGACACCAACGAAGGAATCAAACCGTACACACGCTCAGCTCCGGCCTGTGTATTAATGTACTTGCAGGTGTTTAGCCCGAGGTTCACCGGTCCAGACGACAGGGGCAACGGGAAGGAGAAGGAGGTCGCTGCGGTGCACTACTCGGCTGACAAGATGGATCCGCATGGACGGTGAGATTGTTGTTGCTCCTGCTGGTGCTGCTGGTGCTGCTGTTGGTGCCCTGGTTGCTTTGGTTTTTTGTCGTTGGTTGTGGTTTCTGATGTAGCTGCTGGCAATGAAGGGTTTCGGCAGTGGTGCTGAAGCTGTCGTCCCGTCCCCGCCCGTTTTGTGCTAGGGAGTACGCAGCCGTTCCCGCGTGCTTCGGGCGTGCTGCTGTACACGGCGATCATGTTAATGACGTCATACGGTGCTGGTTCCTTCCATCGTGAACGCCATGGCGATTTGATGGGGTACTCATCCGGCAGCCTGATGCCACGGAACCCCTGTTTCGGCCTCGCACCTCTCTCGAGCCCCCTCTCCCTATTAATTGTTGCACATAATCCCTTGTCATTGGACTTGTCCTTGCTTTCTCCCTTTCGTGCCTCCTCCCCCTCCTTTATTTTTCCTCTGGTCTGCTTCTTGTCTGGTATATTAGGTACGAGGGGCCCCGCAAGATGAGGGTGGTACTGGGCAACATGCACGGCAACAACGCGGACGTGGAGGCAGAATCGTCCCTGCTTCACCGCATGCTGAGGGGAAGCCTTGATTCTCTGGAGGAGCCCTGCCTTATCAACAGAAATCCGCGATGGAACGCCAAGGTGTGTTAGGTGTTAGTTATGGTACACTCTTGTTGTCGCTGTTGCTGTTCTATCGTTTGGCGTTGAAGTAGTTGTTGTCGTCTCGCGTTCGTTGTCGCCGTCGGTGTGGTGTGCATGGTGCATGATGCCATCGTTTGGCCGCGTGGCACGCTGTGGGGTAGCCCGGGCCATCTCCTCTTGACACGCAATTCCCTGCTCCCTTTGTTTTGGGAGTTGCGTGGGTTGGCTTGGTTACTCTTTCTCATAACACGAACACAGCCCCCGACTCCTTCCCCAACACCATTCATTCCGTTTTTCAATTCACATGGACATGAACCCACGTACAATACACACGTGGTTGGTTCCGTGAAAAGTTGGATAGTTATTCACGGAATGGTCTCGCCTCCCGCTTCCCTCAACCCCATCTCCTCCCCATGTATGCACCGTACTTATGCTCCGGCTTCCCCCCGTGTTGCTTTGAACAACAACAGGTGCAGGCGTTCGTGCTGAACTTCCACGGGAGGGTGACTCAAGCGTCCGTGAAGAACTTCCAGCTTGTCGTTCAGGGAGACGTGACGGAGCAAATCACCCTGCAGTTCGGGAGGACGCACACGAATGAGTTCACCATGGACTTCTGCCACCCCTTGTCTCCGCTGCAGGTATGTTACCGCTATCTACGTTGATGTTCGTTGTGCTTGTTGTCATTGTCGCTGTCGTTGCACGAGTTAGTTCACCATGGACTTCTGCCACCCCGTGTCTCCGCTGCAATCTATACCTACGTTCTTGTTATCGTTATCTTGTTATCGTTGTTGTTGTTGTTGTTGTTGTTGTTGTTATTGCCATCGTAACGCTAGAAAGCCGGCCTCTGTCTGCTCAGCACGGTGCACACCAGGCATTACTGAGGTACCATTTCGCGGCCAGCCACCCTAGTGTACTTATCGTCTTCCACTCCACTCGTTCCCATTTTCTTTTTTTACCCTCCCCTTGCCCCCCTGACCCTTGTCCTGGTTCTTGCACGGCATGACAGGCGTTAGCCATCACGCTCACGAGCTTCGACTGTAAGTAGGCATGACCAGCTCGGAGTTAAGCGGAGGTGTTTGTGTGGTGCGGAAGGCGTTGCGCATGGCCGCTTGTTCGCTAGCTCAATGGCTTCATAGGAATAGAAGGAGAGAAGCAGTACTGATTTACGCTCTTATCTTTATCGAATATAATAACGCCTACGACAGAAGCGGTATGCGCTCTATCGGGTCGACAAGAGACCACCGCGATGGTCCGTCTTGCGCCACGAACAGCGTCTGGCACGGATTGAGCCTGCTTGTCAGACAGGCGTGGGTTTCGTCTTCTGCTTGGGCAAGGAAGGCAGAGTTTGTTTTGGATGAAGTGACTCAAGTTTTTTGTTCATTGTTTTTTAAGTATCATAGGGGACAGAAAGTCATTCACTACGTTCTGACGAGGCGGACAACCTGCTCCTTATCCTCTCTGAGGCACATACGAAAGAGACACGTGTCAAGTGCCCTCGGATCGGTGGATATAGCGCAGCAGGTGTTTGCTTGTTTGCATGTGTTCAATGGGAAAAATGCGGGGTGGAGGGGGGTCAGCAGAGGATTTAGTATTGTTCTTGTCCCGCTACAAGTCACCGGGGGAGTATCTTTTTTATGATTTGTTTTTTGTGATGTGTTGCCTGCCAACTGGTGGCTGATTTTGGTTGGGGGGTACGGCGGGAACTCGTGGCGAACAGTAGATAGAAGGCCCTGTAATGTGGATTTTGTTCTGATTTCGTTTCGTATCGGCATGGCACTCATAGAGTGGTTGGTCTCTTGCGTGCCAAGATGGGAAAGAGAGCGGCGGTGGCGAAATGCGCGGTCGCGCGAGTTGTTGCGTTTTCCAAAATCACAAGGCCGAGTGGATATGGATTTCCAAGGGATAAGCGAAGAGCGCAACGCATGAGGCCGCGGGGGGAGGGGGCACGCAGCTGGTATGTTTGACGGCAGCAGGGTGGTAGTGGGTGTAAATCGGAGGGCTCCTAAGGGTTTCGCACAGATGTGTTCCGCGGAAGGGGGTGCTGCTGTGCGTCATTCATGTCAGAGGCATGGAATGATTTTCTTTTTCATGTGCCCCGTCTTGCTTCGTCACGTCACACGCTCAAGGAAAGAAGATAGAAGGATTGTACCAGTACGTACGTGACATAGCTCTGTTGATCGTCTACCACGATTCGCTTTGCTGTGTAGTCTGAGAGGTCTGACATCCTCATGGTGCGAAATCGATACTAGGATTACGCGGTCGAATCTTTACGCCAAGAGAGGTTCTTAGATGCTCAAGAGTTTTCTTGAAACTATCGTGGAACTGGAGCTTGTTCGAATATCCACCCATGTTGGAGTGAGTTCCAGGAACAGCCTTGTGCTTTCAGGCAAACGTCGAACCCACGTACTACTTCCAAACTCGCAGACTTTCTTGTAGTGTTGAGGTGGGAAAAAATGCCGTTCCTTGGTGGACCTGTCGCATCAAGGGATACTCCGCGTGTCGAGGTTGTCTTCCAAGTTGATACCGGTGTTGCGGTGAGCATTGGTGCCTTGAGCGAGGCAGTCGTTGGTGGTGGTGTTGTTGTCAATGTCTTCCTTTTTTCTTAACTTTGATCGTCGGGCATTCTTAACCATTCTGATGTCCACCCAGTGCCTCCACATTCCGCTCGGTTACGAACTGTCGCGAACTGTCGATTTCTTCCACCAAAGGGCTTGATGCGAACAGCGACAGGTTGCACCGCCCCCTGTCAGACCCTCATGTTTTGCTGCGAGGGTACTCTGGCAGTTTGTCTACTGTTTTTCATATACTCCAGTATCGACGATGCAGGCTGCGGTGTAGGAGACTTACCTGCGCACCTGTTGTCATGATCGAGTTCTCAAGGTTCCGATTTGTTTTTGAGCCTGGAGTGCTGACTCCCAAGCTTCTTGAGTGGAGGTGCGTCGATTTGACGTTGATGCTCCTTTCCGAGTCTGGCCTGTTACCTCGGTGGATGGCGGGGGCTCTCAATTCGCGTGATCGTTCCATTGCCTGTCTTCTCGTACGAATCGACGAGCCTATGTTTTTTATCTTGAAACCGAAACGCTGCATTTCACGGCGGTGCAAATAGCGAGATCTACTCGGAAAAACGGGGGGCGAGAACTAGAAAAAACTTTTTTTTTTTTCGTTTTTTCCTATGCTGTGCGCGGCTGCACACATACCTGGCTCGTTGTCGAGATAGCGATAGCACTGGAGTTTGAAACAACGAAGATGTGCGGCTAGCTTTGAACGAATGGAGAGTGCTTTCAAAGGGTGGAGGAAGGACACACTGTGTGTTGGTTAGTTGGATTCGTTTTCAGCGCGGGGGGTGCTCCAGGTTTGTTTTTCGTTACGAGGAAATACTGACGGGGACGGACACGAGAGGGTATGGGCACTATTGCACGTACGTCTACATCCCGCGTGGTATGTGCGGGGTGGGAGGCTGGCCCGTGTTTAGAGTACCCCCACGGTGTTGATTTTGTCGTATCAGCTGTTATTGCTATTGTTGCCGCTGTTCTCAGAGGTTCCTTCCCTAAGATTTCAGCGGGAAACACATGCGGGTATGTGATGGTGATGTGCACACCCACGCATTGCATGCACGTACCATCCCCCCACCAATTCATGTGGTCTTGCGTACAGCAGCAGTCAGCAGTATTCGAACGTTCGTCTGGTGGTGATTAGACAATGCTTGGACGAGGGCTCTTCTTTGTTACGGAGAGAGGTCAACAGTGTTTCGTTTGCACAGCACTACCGGTATTATGTACGGCAACGCTGCCACGACATTAGTGTGTTCCCAGCCCTAACTCATTCGTGCATTGTCTTTTGATTGTTGCCTTGCTCCTTCCGTGTACAAGTATGTGTGTGGATCGATATATATGCGCGAGTTCCCTCTAGGTCAATCATGTTTTTCAGGTAGTACAACTTGGATTATGATGTGTTTTTCGTCGTCAGACCGGCTCTTCTCCTTGCCCGCCGAGGTTACGGAGGAGGAAACGACACGACACGACACGATCGAAACGAAGCGCAAATGCGATCCAGGGCAGGGCGTGGCCCTCTAGTCTCCTGCACACGGTGCTTTCCGTCAGAAAAACCAACGCCCTGAGCGAGGTCGTCGATGGCTACATAGGCGGCCGGGGTCGTAATGCTATAGAATGACTTATGTTCGAAATTTAAAGGAGGCGTCTCACGACTCTTATGGGAAGAAAATGTCGACAAAGCCAAAGGAACAGGTCCGTCTTGTTACCTTTGTATCCTCGTTTGAACACTACCAAAACCCTAACCCAACTGCTGTAAACCAAGCGCCACCAAGCAAGACTAGACTACAAAGTAATACAGGTTGTCCAGGAGCTTCGTCGTGTTTATATTTCTTTCTCCAATCATTGGACTCTGTCGTCTGCCCCTCTGGCCCCTATCCTCCACTTCTACCAGCTAGACGACCCAACCGGGGCCACATTGGAGGGGGGGGGTTGGAACCCCTCCTGCGGTCCCTGCCTGAGGTATTTTTAGAAGGGTACAGCAATCCCTTCCCTCGCGACTTATTATGAAGTCGATCAAGTTTACTAACAACAAGCTTTGCAGCGCGTCGCTTCCAACGGAGACCAGGATTCTTTAAATAGCGAAAAAAAACTCACTCTGTCGGGACTCGACCCCATGACCTGGCCCTGAGCAGGCTGCGAGGCTACCCACTAGAACACCGGGGCGACCGGGTGTGCGGGCGATTGGCCACGGTTCTCCTCCTCTTCCATCGGCGTGCAAATGATANNAAAATTCTCGCGCCGAAGGGGTCAACCAGCCCAGTTCAGCTCGTCGCCACCTGCTCCCTCCTCCTTTGATGGCGAAGCCAGGTTACTGAGGCAATGCAGCGCCCTCTAGCCAACCTAGGGCCGTGTACATAGTTCCCGTCCACCTTCTGACGGTGTCTGCCTCCGCGCACAAAAAATGAGATGGGCATCGCTGCCTACGCCGACGGCCAGAGGCCCGCGCATCTACATTTTTTCGCCTGACCCCATCAGTGCCGACCCAACTACACCACCACGCGCATGCCTCGCGGCGGATATGCGCAGCAGCAAGAAGGTTTCGGTCATCCCTTGAGGGTGAGTCTAGCCCTGCTCGCCAGAAAGACCCCCCCCTTCACTACAACCCATGTCTAAGCAAAAGCTTGTCGAGGAGCGAGGGGAAGAAGGGAGAGTATGTAGTCTAGACTATTGCTGTACATCGAGATGGAAATGCGACTAACGTATTGATGAACATACGCGACTCATGCTGCGAGATGGTTTTGGTGCTTGTTAGACTACATGCGCATGCGGCGGTACACGGGAACCACATCAATGCTAGGCTAGACTTCGGTGGTCTTCCCAGCCGGCACACCGAATCTACATTGGTCATTTGACCTCTGCTATATTCTAAGACTAGAGTCTAACTGTATCCTACAATACTCGTTCAACAGAGTACCAAATTGAACTCTATCACGTACAACGGTGATGATAGTTGTTTCTCGTGCAGTACGATGTTTACGAGAGCACATTGTGGCGGTCTGTTAGCTCGATCGTGCCACTATCCTTTGCAACCATGACTGCCTGGACCGCAACAATGTGCCCACAGGCTGACCGTCCATGTACCATGTACTTCGAAGTATTAAACAACACCGATGCGGGCCGTGAAAACGATATCTCACATCGCCCCACATGATTGTTGCCCACCACATATCTATGCGCGAGCAACAATTCTGAGAAAAGCTTGCGTCGCAGTGGATGGAGTATAGCTGACGGAGGCTTGCCAAGGAGAGGAGAGTGTTCGCTGAGACCAAGAAAACGACACAGCATATACGTAGCAGCGGTTACATCCAGCGCTCGAAGAAACGAGAAAAATACCTACTTTCATATTCCCGGGGTTGGTTTGCAAAATGTCCCCGGAGCCACTGTAGGACGGGAACGGCTGTTGAGGCGCGATCCTCTAAAATTAACTCAGGTTTAGTATCGGACACATACGGGAAGGCGTTCGTGTTTTTGCTCTCGCCTTCCAAACACACACATTCGGAGCGCTGAAGCACTCTCTCCACCTACGGCCTCTAGCTCTATCGCATTACTATCCTCTGAAACCATGAAGGTCACCGCCGCAGCCGCCGTTTGCTCGCTTGGCATGGCAAGCGCTTTCGTGAGCCCTGGCGCTTTCCGGGCACCTACTGCATCGCTCAGCAAGGTGCGTTTGGATGAAGACATCATTATCAACGTTTCTGTTTGTCTTGATGGCGCGAGCGAACATGCGACGGACAGCAAGCAGTCTTTCAGAGCACACCATCGGCAACGCTAGGGCTGCGGTATGATCGAGGGACGTAGGGTCTGGTGTTTGCTTCCCGGTTGCAGTTTCTGCCACTACTCTGCCCCATGGTGGCGATCCTTGATGTTGTTGCACGCGATCCATCATGCGCACCACCGCTACAGCAGTACGTAAAACTGCGACTTGACTGAGCTACTGCCGGGCGCATAGGCACAGCAAGCGAAGCTGGAAGGCATCGCGGGTGCTATGGTGCCTTGGAATGTTGCCTTGGGGTCGAGAGATGTGCTGTAGACTCGGAACACACAGAGTTTCGGAGGCCCCCTCTACTTACGCATACACTGCCACAGAGCATAATTTCGCAGCATCCTCATTTTTTTTTTTGGCGGGGGGGGAAGTGACGGAGGAATATGTAGTACGCGTATCATGATCCGGTTGGTATCTGGCAGTGTCGCACAAATTTACAGTCGGTCAAGTAGAGACACCACTTCATAATCCGGTCGTAGGAGCTGGCGGTGTAGGTAGCGTGTAAGGTACGTGCGTTGGATACTAGTGATGACACGACAGGACATCGGCGGCTGTTCTAGACTACGTCATGTAGCATGTGTGTGTTTTCGTCCTATTTATTATGGCGACAGTCCCCCCATTTTCCGTGGTGAGACGTCTGCCACACTTTTCAGCGTATGTAGAGTACTACACTTGTCAGCGTATTTTTTCGTACGACTACAACCATCCAGGGTCACACAGGAGGGGGTAAACACCAGCGCTTTTTTATTTTTTTAATTTCTTTTCATCCCCCACCTTCCTCCTGCGGTGGGTGCTGAATTTAATTTTTATCGCGAGAAGGGTCCAGCCGTCCCTTTCCCTCGTCAACGGTGCTAACGTCGAAGTTTGGTACTCCCGAGAGCCTTTTGGCTATATTTCGCTTTTGCCTGCACATTTCGCAAATTTTCCACCCCATGGAGATCCGAACTCACGACCTCTGCGACTAGCGGATTACGAGGATATCACTAGACCACTGGGGCGAGCAGTGTGGCACCCTAATTATTCTAAGAAGTCCCTGTCTAGTGCCGGGGTGTGCGCGAAAATTTCACCGGCACTATTCAAAGTACAGAACGACTTGATATTACAGCAGTATGTACGAGGCGAAAACACCGGCACTATACCGGCAACCGGCACTATTCAACAGGTACTGAACAGGGACCTCTACTGTACTTACCAGGAGGTGCGTTTGTCAGCGCTGACATGCCTCCGCCTCAGGCTACACAAGGAGCAACAGGCAACCCTTCAGGTTGTCCCGAGACATTAACCAGACTAAGGAAGGCTGTGGCCTGTGAGTGGGTCACAGCGCTTTGTGCCATATGCATGTGTTTTGCGCTCTGTTTTTGGCAGTCCGACCCGTGGGCAACGGTATCTGCAGCGATGGAGCATGTCTTGCTGGTTGGTGACGTGCTTGCTGGTTGGTGACGTGCTTGCTGGTTGGTGACGTGCTCTAGAGCTCAAGCTTTTTGTCACGAACAAATTTCACACGATTGCCCAACATGTACAACATATTCGTGGTGTAGGCGCACGTTCCGGGCGGAAGCTTGCAAACGGTGGGAACCTTGACTACGGGCGCACTACACGCCACCACGTGCGGAAGTTACCACCCACCCCCGTCAAGTTCTGAAAATGCGTTTCCCGGAGCCCCCCAAAAGGATCAACAACACACAGTAACAACAGTAACAAACCACCTGGTACTGGTCACACCGTTCAATGCGCTATATACGGTGTGTGCGAAAAATGATTTCATGTCGTATCCACGTATGATACGATACACTATGATCTGATACGATAGATGCCAGCGATGTCTCTTGTGGTTGGTTTCTCGTTTTCTTACTCTCTGTGTACTGCCTTACCGCTACTGCTGTACCACGATGCACCGCCGCGTTGCGACGCCCTTGTCAACGACCGCAATTGACCTCCGCCCGCCAACGGCGGTGACCCTCGATCTCTTGCTACATGACACACATCGACATCTCCTTCAATCTTGAAATCTGTTAGGCGCACGATTGTCGTATCGTGTTGGTTCCATCCCACCCGATCGATCCCTTACCTCTTCCTCCATTTTCTTTTCTCTTCTCTTATTGACTACACAAAACAAAACTACCACCGCAAAGCAGGCATCGTCGAAGACGCCCTTGTCGATGAGCGCCTTGGACGGTGAGGTCGGGGTTTCCCTGGAGGCGGGAGGTGCCGTCTTCGACCCCCTCGGCCTCGCGGAGCTCCACTCGATCAACCCCTTCGTCAACCCCCACCCCAAGGTACGTGATAATCTCTTGGAAGTAGCACCACCCCGAGGTACGTGATACTCTCTTGGAAGTAGTACCACCCCGAGGTACGTGATACTCTTGGAAGTAGTACCACCCCGAGGTACGTGATAATCTCTTGTAAGTAGCACCACCCCGAGGTACCTGATACTCTTACACCCCGAGTTGCGTGATAATCTCTTGGAAGTAGTACCACTCCTGGCATTCATCCGCGTGATCGGGGGTAGTGCTTTTGATCCTGTCGCTGGATACCGCAGTTGTCCCCCCCCCCGCAGTGCCAACAACGTAGTGAACAAGCATTATGTTTGTTGTTGACGTCAGCAGACACACACTTCTGTCTTACTTGTTGGCACCAAGAGAGAAAAAAACGGTGACAACAGCAGTTAGGGGATTTATGGTGTTGGTGTTTTCTTTCATCGGTGATGCCTATCTTTGCTGTGCGTTGGGGGCGGTGGGAGGACCGTAGCGCACCTCCGCCGCTCTCACGCACGCAACACCGGCAGGTCGCCGTCTCTTAGCAGTGAACGCTGCGGCAATTGATGGTTGGGGAACCCCTTGCACGATGGACTAGGGTTGTAACTACGGATCCTATATGATTCGTCGCTGTTAGCTTGCCCTGTCAAGAAGGGGTTCTTGGGTGGTGACGTTCCTGTGTATGCAGCACCAACAAGCATGTCTGGCATAGCAGGCAGGCTTGCTTGGTACAAAGCCGGCCGGGCACATCGGTGACGGAGCGCTGCGAGAACGCGGCGCATCTCCCGTCGTTGTATGTGCAACACCAACAAGCATGTTTGGTACAGCAGGCAGGCTTGCTTGGAATATAGCCGGTCGGGCGCATCTCCCGTCGTTTGGACCGCAACGGACCCCTCGGTTCAACCCCGGCTAACGTACCTGCCGCCTTTCGGTGTGGAAAAAAACCTATGTATGTGTTGGGAAGAGCGATTCCATGGGAAGGGGCAATTACATCGCTGCGTGGACTTTGGGGCTTGACCGGAAGAAGCTCTGCACACCGCAAGATGCAAACTCTTCAAAAAATTCCTTGTAGCCTGGTTCGAAATAATTTTCCAACTTAACCCTGACCGTCACCAACAGACGGCCGGTCAATGTGAGGTGTGTGCACCGCATGAGTAAATATTGGGTGCAAAATAGGTTCTTTGTTGTCCCGTCGTCTACTAAGATGGAGTGATGTTGTTTTTGTTGTTTTTCTCCCATCATCGGACTCTGTCGTCTGCCCCTCTGGCTTATCGTCCACTTCTACCAGCTAGACGACCCAACCGGGGCCACATTGGAGGGGGGGGGGGTTGGAACCCCTCCTGCGGTTCCTGCCTGAGATGTTGTTATCGCGAGAAGGGTACAGCAACCCCTTCCCTCGCGACTTACGAAGTCGATCAAGTTTACTAGCAACGAGCTTTGCAGCGCGTCGCTTCCAACGGAGACCAGGATGTAATTAGCGAGAAATACTCCCTCTGTCGGGACTCGAACCCATGACCTGGCCCTTAGCAGGCTGCGAGGCTACCCACTAGACCACCGGGTCGACCGGTGTTCTAAACTTCCTCCCCCAATACTTCCACTGTCCTATCGTTCAGCAGCTTTCAAAATACATATCCTGCTGTGTATAATGGTGCAATCCCCCGGTAGTTTCCTGGTTCAGCCTTGTCTCCATTCTTTAACAAGTTCACAACCACTCCCTCCCTCCATCTACTTGGCGCATGCTTATTTTTCCACACCCAGTTGTACAGCAGTACCATCAGCTGGATCATCCCGTCCCCACCAAACTTCATGAACTCGTTCTTCCTGACTCCGGTGTTGGGTGGTGCTCGGTGGCTGCTGTTCCATCCACGTGTGGCATGATTCATGTACAACAGTGTGGTTTTGAGGTGCACCATAACCCGACCCACCCTCTCCGACTCGCGTGTCCCCGTTGTCGCTCTCCCCTTTTTATCGTGCAATGCAGTGGCTGCAAGAGTCTGAGATCAAGCACTGCCGCATCTGCATGCTTGCCTTCGTTGGCATCGGGGGTAAGTCAGAAAGTGAACCAACCGTTCAAGCTGCAGAATATGCGTGCGATCCATCCGAATGTATATTGTTGATGTCAAATGCCTCGACTGGTGTGCTGCCGTTGGTGTTCGATGCTCGGCTACTGGCGTGTCCGTTTGGTGTACTAAAAAGATAGTCGCTTTTCTCCACTGGTATCGTTGTGGTGACTGCTGTGGTTGATGTCACCGTCATACAGCGCATCCGCGGGTGGTCTATGCATCCGTTTTCTGTCGTCGTTGCTTTTACTGATGGGTGAAGGAGCTGAGAGACAGACAGCACAATGACCGCTATGGTTTTGTTGAACATTCACCTGCTGCCTTACCACCGACGCCGACGTCTTTTCATTGGTCGACCCCGGCTATCGCAGTCGATGCTCATGGATAAAGCACACGCACGCTGGCTGCAAAACACAACACACGGGGTGTGTGATCATGGCCTTCGGAAGTACTTTCTGTTTTCAACCACACCGGGACTGACGTATTTTCAATGGTCAGTCGGTTGGGGCGGTCGATGCTAAGATCAGCAACACATACATGGCTGTGTTCCTTGTGTTTCCCCCCTCCCCCTATTCTGTACGTGCTTGCACTGCAGCGGCCCAGGCGGGCTTCGTTTTGCCGGGGCTGGGGTACGAGGCCGTGCCGTGGTACGAGCAGTTTAACGAGTTCGCCTCGAAAAACCCGGGTGGGCTGGCCCAGGTAAGACCTGCATGCATACAGCGGTAGTTGTCTCTTTCGTACCCTTTGAGACATACGCTTTCCGTTTCCCTTTCTGCTCGCTTTCCCGCGGAACGGATTTCTACAGTGGATGTACGTATGACGATATGGAACAAATGTACAATATTTTCTCGAACACGCAGTCTTTTTTTATGTGATCCCTTGCCTTTCTCCCTCGCGGAACGGATGTCTGGTGGATGTACGTATGAGGGCTCGGAACAGAATAGAGTTTTTTTTTTAGAACACGCAGTCTTTTTTTATGTGATCCCTTGCCTTCGTCGCTCGCGGAACGGATCAAATGGAGGCATTGCCTCGAGCGGGACGTCTTTGCTGTGATCGTATGTATTTTACGGTTCCCTGAGGGTTATCCTCAATCGCGGCTGTAGAGACTGCTCAACACGAACATGCCCTCTGAGAATTGCCAGGAGAGTGCGGTCGTTCCTCTGATTTTGTGTGGTCTGTGACGAGCTCTCGACAACGCGGTCTCTGGTTGCTTTTGGCCATTTTCGCTAGGAATCTTGATGACCGACTGCACCCCTATTAACACCCCTACCCCTCCCTGCGGTGCCCGCTTTTGTTCGGTTGTTCCTTCTATCCTTCCTGTCGACAATCGGCATCACGTGGTGGGTGGCTTGGCTGCAGCTTATGTTGTTCTTCGCTGTGGCGGAGGGAGCGACCTACTGCGGTGACTTCTGGAGCGGAGGAGGAGAGCGCGAAGCGGGGGACCTCGGCTTGTACTTGAAGAAGCCGTGCGTTTAACTACTGTGTTGATGTGTACATTTCACAATGCCGTCGTGTTTTTTATGTAGAGTGTTTGGTATTGTAGGTGTACTTTTTGCTGGGGTGTCGCTTTTTTTTACGCCCAGTGTTGGAGGAATCCGGGTCGCGCTCGCAGCGATCCGAGGCTCTTGTGTGGGGTAGGGTAAGCGTTGCAAGTTTCAAGAGAGAGATATCCCTCTTTTCTGTGTGAACGTCGTTGCTACCTCTGTTCGGATTTTTCGTCCTGCCCCCAACGCCTTGGCATCCCCAGGTCCCATAGTTTATGCCCCCAGACGCTTGAAAGTACGGCGGAAAAACGTGACTTGTGCGGCGGTTGTGCTGGTCATGTCGATGCAGTCAGCGCTGTCGAAGGAACTTTTCCGGAATGGATGCGTGACATTGTCGAAGACGATGAGATCCTGGGCACAATGTTGAAGGCGGAGTGTTCTCGTATCAGATTCAAGCGGGGTACAGCAGTATTTTCCGATGTACGCGAGCTCATCGCGAAGCGGGAACATTCGTTATGGTGCACTGCTGTTGAAATTTGTTTCGTCTTTAATTACGCTCGACCCCACCCCACCCCCCTGCGCGGTCGTGCTTTTCTGCGGCCACACAGGGACAAGACGGCCGTCGAGAAGCTGCGGCTCCAGGAGCTCAAGAACGGCCGTCTGGCCATGATCTCGGTGGCGGCGTTCGCTTCAGAGCACTGGATCAAGGGCGCCGTTCCGTTCCTCGAGGGACAGGGCTTTTAATGCTGCTAACCATTTAGTTAACCGACATTGCTGCTGCTGCTGCGTTTCGCTGCTGTGCTGGCTCTGTGCCAAGGACGTGGTAGTTCGTGGTTAATCGATCACAGCAGTTTGTGCGTTGTGTAGTGCCGAAGGGGAAGGGGTTCGTGCATTTTTTAGATGGGATACCGTACCACACACACACACACGTGGACGATGCACCCACGAGCTGTAAACGGTTTTTTGGAGTACTGCTGTAGAACCTCTTCGGGGACCCAGATGGATGGCGTCTGAACAGGCGTTTCTCTGGGTTTGTTTTTCCCCCCTCACCCGCCCCGCCCCACCAGTGGCGGCTTTTGGCATGCAGCAACCCACCGCCGACATTATTAAGCCAGGGTGAATATTTTCCCTTGAAGATCCCTTAGCCTGTTATCGGAGCCTTTGAGCGGAGTGTAATGGCATGGCTGCCTGTGACCCTTGCAGGCAGAGCGAAACAGTGGGAAAAGAATGTGGGGAAGCCTTTTGTGGTATTTTGATGGGCTAGCTCTGGGCATCGAGGGTGTGTGCTTGTTTGGTATTTTTTTTTTCCCCGCAAGGGAGCGTGCCTTGATATGTCGCGCACTAGTTGGCTGCCGAGCACGCGAAACTCAGCAGCCAACCAATAGAAAGCAAAGCCAATGAACGGCCCCAATACACACGAAACACATCGGTTTCTCGACCAGACTGATTTGTTTGTGCTTCATGTTGCATGTCCCCGCTTTGGTTGGGGTCTCTCAGTTATCCACCACTCACTGCCGTGTTCGATAAGCTCGTGGATGCGAGTTGACGCTTGAGGTGGTGCGATGCAATCACACCAGCTTGGGAAACTTTCAACGGCAGTGAATGCTTCTCTTGCCGGTTGATAGTGCTAGGCATATTGCCCGGTAGAGCCGGTGGTGACGATGCATCCCGTGCCAAAGCTGTTGGACATTGATTTCTCGTTACTTGTGCTTCGAAAGCATTTTGGCCGGTACCCGCTTCCGGTGCATGCCGGCAGCAGCACTTGCGTATGTGAGGTTCTCGCTTTGTATGAGTGAACAGGATGTGGTGCACGAATGGAGGCAGAAAACAGTAACACTTACACAATCACTAAATAGTCCTCAGTGGGAGCGACATCACTGCGTAGTGTCGGAACAGTCTCTCTCATGTGACGTAACAAGTTTTTTACAGTCGTTTGCGGCCTCCCGGAACTCTCAAGACTTCACTGTGGATTGTATCGTCGTCCATCCAGTCCTTGACAATTGTTACCGTCGCCACGACTTCTAACATCGCGGCTAACCAACAACGTCGCGCCTATCTCTATCAAATGAAGGGGCTACAGCTCTTAACAAGTCCCAGACAATTTCCTCGGTGGAATGGGTGCCTGTGGTTAAACGGGCGTTCGTTCCCGAAACCACAAGAGGAATACGAAGCGGAACATTCTTCTTCTGTGTGACCAACGACGACCTGTTGGCCAAAAGAGAGAGTACGGAACACAACACCGATAATCTACAGCAGCAAATTGACCATTGCGTTATTCGCGGGAAAAGCGCTTTCGTCAATAATGGCCTAGGTGTGGAACACCCGGGGATGGGATGCTGCATTCCCCTAGTCACAGATCATCTGTGTAGACACTGCTGTATGCCTGCGATCGATGTATACCGGTGGTCGTCGTGCAGATCAAGTTTATGTGCCATCTGCAGCGCCTGCTTGTCACGTGCTTGCGGATGAGTGGAGGCTATGCTGCCCAGTATGTTGAGGACGGAGAGAGACAAACTTGACGGGGATGGATGGGATCGTGCAAGGATGTGAGATCCTGTGTCAACAATTGCTGTCAACCATACAGATATCGACGGTTTCGGCTTTCCGCCGACGAAGGGAGCGACAAAAACAAATGACGTGTTTTCCCCTCTCGCTTCGTTACTCACTCTTCGCGGTGCCATACCTGTTCACGCATCAGCAACAACACAAGACCCAAGGCCCTCTGTTCCAAGTCAAGGAAACTAACTCAACCACAACCAGCGCGTTGTGGAGCGGTGTGACGTGGACCACAGCGGATGCTCCGTCGTCGCTTCAGCCTGAACACTGAACGACAGAGTGCGTTTGTTTGTTGAGCCGAGAGGTATTACTACAACACTGCTGTAGGAGAGCAGGCGAAGGAGAGAAGAGACCGGACCAGTACAATCTGGCCTCATCGATCGTACTCTGACGCGCGGTGTAAGGCAGCAGCTGACCACTACTTCTCGTGCAGCACAAAGAGCTGTGCGCGTGTCATCCTCGAGACGGTTCGGCCTCCTCTCGTGTCTTTCGCGGCGGAGGATACCGTTTACCGTACCGGTCGTGCCAGCCCCATCCGGCGTGTGTGCAGCAAAACAAGTGACCAGAGAAACATCAAGCCCATTAACGACATGACCAACAGCGGACGAAGCAGAGGAGCAAGGGATGCGAGAGTTCATCGATATGGGGTGAGTTTGAGTCATAGGGGCTGGCGCGCTTGTCCAGGAAACGCCACCTGTCTCTGCCGTGATGTGCCTTTCGCTTTCGATCCACGTCGAGGGAGAAATTGGTCTGGAATCGATAGTGGTTGTATACTGTATCTCTTGACTACCCTAAAAAGCTCCAGACGTCGAGATAGATTTAGATTGGCCGAGCGAGCGCGCTTGTCCACCACAGGTACTCCAATAACGACCGCTGCCGATCGATGATATGCATCCATTTAGACTTATGATGATAGACTATCGCCTCAGAAGGAACCCACCCGTCTGCCAACCAACATCCCTCCCGCTGAATCAATTCGTCATCCTGTACTTCAGGTAACGAAGAAGCAGAGGACAGGAGCCATATCGTTGGGCCCGGAGCAAACACTGGCGGGGTCAGCCTCGACGCGCCAGCAATCGACCCCCACCTCCACGGCCGCACGCTCGCGATTCAGTCTCTGGCGCCTACTGTTTCCGCGCAACGTCACACGGAGGGTCCTCGGCGGAAGCACGGCCGGAAGCAATGAGGCACACAGCGGGACAGGAACCGTGCGAGGAGCTGGAATTTCGCCGAGGCCAGTCAAGCACGGGAATGGAGTCTCGGGCGGCGAGGGACAACCGTCCACGATCGTTAAGGCAAATCGGGGTGTCGATGGGATCGGCGGTGGGGAAGGAGGAGGTGGGGAAGGAGGAGATGGGGGAGGCTGGGGGGCTAGGGGGGAAGACCGCGGCACTGGCGGCAGACGTGGGCATGGGAGCACAGCATCGCACTCCGGCAGCGGCGGATTATGGGCTGATCCTCGTTCGGGCGCTGCGAGGCGAGAGTCTCCCTCGATCAGGTGCACCACGAGCTCTCAGCCAATAGTCCGAAGGGGTCTCAGCATGGAGCAGTACACGGACCATCGGAACGATTTCCCGCCAAAGGTGGACGCACCGGCAGCCGCAGGTAGTGATGACTTGGAGTTTGGAATGAGCAACGAGCCGTGGTCGGCCCATCTTACCTTCTCCGCAGCTGCGGCTAGGGTAAGATCAGCCAGGCGTTCCGCTCAGACGGCGTCTCGCAGAATCGACATGATGAACGGCATGGGGTGGGATACGCAGGGTGTAGGACCAAGCCAATCCAGCGCAGCAGGCTTGTCGCTGGCGCCAGTTCTCGGTGTGGGGCGGCGAAACGATGGACACGTAAGGTATGGGTACTACTGAATCGTGACGTATGTCGCCGACGGAAAGGAGGGTCTCTGGCAAATTTGGCACGCTCACCACAACATATAGTCACCACCGTTAGACGTACTGATCTACAAACAAACACGGCTGGCTGTTGTGTCAAGTACCGAAGAACACGCTTGATTAGTTTGTGTCTCGTCGCACTCTACTGGGATCCCGCAAGTAGGTTTCGAGCCTACTGTAGAGGTCAGTGCGTGCGTCCGTCTAGCGCTCACATATGTGCGTAACAACCGAGAGCGATATGCCCTCGACAACGCCGAGACACACAAACATACAAACAAACCAGATTTGATCGGCGTTTTGTCCCAGGTCGGAGCGGCCCTCGATGGACTCGCCGCCATCCCCGGCCACTTACGCCATCGTCCCCGCCCACGGTAGCGAATACCGGTCTGGGTCGGCCGACAACGAGGTGGGCAATCACCGCGAATAGATCGCCACTCATGCAGACCCCACACGCACCCTACCGCACCTGACATGGGTGATTATTTTGGTAGTTCCGCAAGAAAACATGCCAAACAATTGCCAAACCGTTCTTTCTTCAGCCAAGCCACCTGCTACAAGTGGCGGTAACTCCAGCTTTCCGTATGCTTGACATACCATGTTGTTCCAAGAACGCCGGAGGGAGAGGGATCTATAAGGGCCACGCCTCTGATGGTGGCACGGAGGGAACTTTGGAGAAGTCGACAGCTCAGGCGGACGCATCCTCGCCGTCGACACCCGCAGCAGCGTCGACCTCATGCAAGAGCTTAGGTGGAATCCACCACCAATCGAACCACCCACAAAGGACAGCTGAAGGTGGGGAGTGTTTCCTAGACGGAGGATGCCGAAGCTACGGAGGCAGCGGCCGTTCTACCCGAAGCCCGACCATGTTGGGGTCACCTCGCAACACCTATTCAGGTTTGTGCCATTGTTGTTGGGTGTCTTCATATTCGCGGGACGTGCGTTGACCTCTCTCTTTTTGTGCCAAGCAACTCCGCTCCATTTCCGCTGAATCAGAAGGAAAGATTTTCTGTTGTAGGAGGAAAAAAACATTAAATATCAGTCAAACCTTTTCGTCATCGGTTGGTACGCTTTGCACTGCNTGTCTTCATATTCGCGGGACGTGCGTTGACCTCTCTCTTTTTGTGCCAAGTAACTCCGCTCCATTTCCGCTGAATCACAAGGAAAGATTTTCTGTTGTAGAAGGAGAAAAACATTAAATATCAGTCAAACCTCTTCGTCATCGGTTGGTACGCTTTGCACTGCGCAACGTTTGTCGAAGCAACGTTTGTCGAAGTGACCGGAAATCAAGACTGACTCTCGTGGACCCTTGTCATGTCGTGGTAACGGTGAAAAGACACTGACTGCCCCGCCCAACACCTCTCACTGCATGTATGTGCCCTCGGACTCGATCTGCCCCACCAGGAAACGGCATGGATATCGCCGACGACAAGGACGACGTGCAACACTATGTTCAAGATCGCAATGCCGACCTCACGGCAACACCGCCCAGGTCGGAGCGAGGCTTCGTGGGATCACCGGCAACGAGCAACACCGACGTCGCGTACTACCAGCCGCCGGTCTCGGAGGGGTACACCGGGGATAGAGACGACGGGGCCTCGACAGACAGTGGGCTGAGCTGGCCATCGACACCTGGCAGCGAGGTGAGTACTCACGTCAAACAGGCCTCGAGGTATCCGTATGCACGTATCCAAGACAAACATATCCATTTCTAGAGTACTCTTGCTTCCCGAGAAACTCTCCATCCGATCGTTCAGCATTACAATGTGCCCAAAAAGGAAGCCCTAACCATTCTACATCCCACGTGCACAAATTATGCCATAATTCCAGCTTACCGTATGCTTGATATGCCATGTTGTTCCAAGAACGATGGGTGGAGCGAGAGTTTCAGGGGCAGTGTTTCTGATGGTGGTAATGAGGGAACTTTGGAGAAGTCCACAGCTGGTGTGGAAGCGTCCTCTCCCGCGTCACCAGCATCGACGATGTCGTACAAGAGCATCATCGGTGGAATTCGCCGCCAATCAAACAGGAGAAGAGGAAACGGGAAGCGTTACCTAGACGAAGAAGGTGGAAGCTACCGAGGCAGCGGCTTTGCTGCTCGACCCCCCGCCATGTTCGGTTCCCTGCGCAGCATTATTGTCGGTGAGTCAGTTGATGTCATTGACGTTATCTTCCAAATGTCTTACCCCGGGTTGGTGGAGGTGACAAGACACTGACTTTCCCGTCAAATTGCTCTCGCCGGATGCCCTTGCACTTGATCTGGCCCACCCGGAAACGGCATGGACATCACCGACGACGAAGCGGAGGAGAAAGGCGACGACGAGTCATCCTACCATGCCGACCTCATCGATCCTGCTCCCACGTTGGAGCAACGCTTCATGGAATCACCAGTTACCAGTGATAACATCCCTCCCCACGCTAGGGCATACTCGCCTGGGTCCCTTGACAACGAGGTGAGTACTCACGTCAAACGCGCAACTCTCGAGGTAGCACACATACGACCTGTGCGCTCGCCTACCCTAGGAAAACATGTTCATGTCTAGCGCTTCTCTCACACCCTCGCGACGTACGGCCGTGATTGTTTCAATAGTTCGAGACAAGGAAAACCACGCCCAAGCAGTTCCAACCATGCTGTGTGATCGTCTAAGGCACCGGCAGCAAGGCATAAACCGCAGCTTTCAATCGCTTACCATGCCACCTTGTTTCAAGAATGACGGAGGTGGCCGTACTACAAGTGGTGACTTCTACACCTTCGAGCACGCCAGCCGGCCTTCTACGACGGTCGCTTCTTCGTACAGCAAGAGCGGCGACGGACGTCAACAAGATTACGACGCAGCCCAGCTTCAGTCCGTACGGCCTGGCGCCAGGCGAGCACCTCCCGATGTAGTACAGAGCGACAGCCCGCAGCCAGGTGTGAAAGAAGGCACAGCAGTGTCGTCGTATGGTCCATCCAAACCCGGCGACGTGACTGCCGGCGGGTCGGTTGGAATCGGAGCGGGCTGGTGTGGAGAGAAGGCGCAGCCTAACGCCCGCGCGAATATCAACCCCGTGGTGGAGGTTCCGAGCACCTCGGCCTCACGGACCAAGCGCTCGTGGGATGACGCGGGTTTGCGGGGCATTGAGGTATCGGGATTGTCGTCAACATCATGTGGTGGCAGCAGTGCTAGCGGAACAACGCCCTCTGATGGTGCGCCGGGCAGCGGTACGGTCGCACAGTCTCCGAACGATGGGCTTCCACGGTCGAAGCGTCTGCGGGTGTACTTGGACGACTACGACATTGCCTCTAGCGGTGGTGCGCCGGAGGCCTGGGAGGAGTCGGCAGCTGGAGTGGGAACGTCCGCGCCGGCTGAAGTGTCGAACCACGCAGGGAGGAGAGCGGGAGATGGGGAAGGCCTCCTTTTTACGCGAACCCCGGCCATCCCCGTGTCCCTACGCGACATCATTGCCGGTGGGTTGTCGGGTTAGTCGGTTTTAGAATACGTCAACGTGTCGACTACATGTGAGTTGTCGTTGTTGGTGGTTGTAGAATACGTCGGCATGTTGACTACATCTAGCACCTCCTATCCAGTGATCTTGGAGGAATATGTACGCTGTCCCCGTCGTAGACGGCACGTATAGATGGATGTTCATCAAGGTGCCCACCGCACTCCGAATAAAACGGGCTTGTCTGGGCACCGGAAAGCCACCAGTCAACCTCTGCTGCCTGGTTGGTAGTGAAGATGAAGTGTGGGAAAGCGGTACCATGGAATATTATCGCTCTTTGTTCTCTTTTTTGGGTAATGGTGGTGGTACTGACGCTGTTGTCCCATGCCCTCCGACCGATGCCCCACCACTCGGTCTGGCCCGCCAGGAAACTTTACTGGCAGCGATGACGAGGAAGAAGATGATGATGACCTTTGAGCCTCCCCGAAACTATGCATCCTCGTGCTGTACTCATTGTCGGAGGGAGGGGGGCTGGGGTGCACTTGAAGAGCATGTCACTTTTTCAGCCTTGAGCCGGATGCATCATTCCATCTATGGCGTTCTTTCTGACGCCTTCGCATTATTTCGATGTCGTTCCGTGTGAAGGCGTAGCCTTCGACGATGGTGATGCATTGTTCGTCATTTGCAGTATTTGGATGTCGTTCCGAGTGAAGGCATTGTCTTTGACGATGGTCCGGTACAATAATATGAAGTATTCCTTTTCGGAGGATGCCTTTTTTGTCTTTCGACTTTTGTCAATGTGTTCAACATTCCAACGTGTGTACAGTAGATTGACTATCGATTGTTCACGAAGAGGATACGCCCTGTGATTAAGGTGTCCTTGCTATAGCCGTGGCCCACGGTTGCGAAAGTTGATTTCTTTAGACTAGCCTACCGTTATCTGTCTACATTCATGTCCATTTTTTCATGTGCCCCGGCACCCCCGCCTGAGGGCACCATTCCTGGTGTATACTGCTGTGCCGCATGATCCCGCAGGATGCAATCGATAGCAGCAGTTGGCCGTAACGTATCTGCTCGTCGTTTTGGCTTGCATGCTTTGTTTCATGCCCCCGACGTACACAGTGTGCCAGTTTTTTTTCTCTATGATGGGGGGCGTTCTGACATAGGGACGGAGCTGGGATCCCATTCTGTGAATCATCTTGCCCTCGAGACGACGGGCTCGCTGGGCGGGCGGCAAACACAACATAACATCGTAGATTTCAAAATGAGCGGGAAACAGCCGCGCTCAAATCTACAGTACAACTCCAACTGTTGAAATTAAGAAAAAATCAATTGTGCCCTGTGAAGGCCACATTCCACATAAAATTTTGATGTATCCGCCGATACAGATGCTTCTGTTCTTAGCTCAAACTGGCATTACTGATAACTCAGTGTTAGGCTTACACAAACTCAAAATAAGCCAAATCTCCAGTTGGTTTCAATCCACTCACTGAAAAGACTTCACCACATCCCTTTCTACTGAGAGGTTATATCTCGAACGGGTAGACTAGACTTGTCTTTCTGTGAGGTTGTGTTTTGATCTAGTCCAGTCTAGACTCTCTAAAAGCACCGTGGTGCCCTTGTACCGTATTCTACACAAGATACCACACCCTCATAAGATACCACACCCCCCCCACAATACCACACCCCGGTGGTAATTTTGGGTGTATTTTTCAGACCATGATTTATCACCGGGGGTACACAAGATACCACACCCCGGTGATAACACAGGTTACGCCGCATACATTCCCTGTCTCTATCACCGGGGGTGAAACAGCATCACACACGCACAGCTTGTACCGTACGGGGGGAGACATGGAGACCTCAGAGAACATGAACGTGCGGGAAGAGCAGAATGCCGCCGCAAGTACATCTGCTTCTCCCACGACTGCTTCGACCGCAGCAGCACAGGCGCCACAGATCACCTCGTTCTTTCAACCCGAGCAGACTTCTACGCAAGCGGCACACCCCCTGTTTATCACACACCCGAACACACTCTTTGGGTGTTCCGACGTGTTATCACACCCCATTTTATCACACCCCCTTTTTTATCCCACTCCCAAACCCTCCCTGTGGGTGGTCGCATGTGCTACCACACCCCCTGGTTTATCACACCCCCTGAGGAGCTCCTGCGAGCTAGGCTTTATCACCGGGGTACACAAGATACCACACCCCCCCCACAATACCACACCCGGTGATAATATTTTTGAAGCCCAAAATGTTATCACCGGGGTGTGGTATCTTGTGTAGAATACGGTATGTGCTGCTGTAACGACGCGTCTCAATGTGCTGTAGACTTCGATAGTAGTATATATATATATATATATTGTCTCCCATGATTGGACTCTGTCGTCTGCCCCTCTGGCCCCTATCCTCCACTTCTACCAGCTAGACGACCCAACCGGGGTCATAGGAGGGGGGGTTGGACCCCCTCCTCCTGCGGTTCTATAAGTGTCTGTGCCTCAAGAACACCATACCGTCATGCAGGATGGTAGCGCAAGATGACGGTGACAGGACGCAAGGTGGTGGCATTCTTCTGCTACAGGGGCAAAAAGCGCTAGCACTGCTCCACTAGCCACTGATGGATCGGCATCGTATCGCTGTGGCGCTGTCGATCTGCGATTTGAATACAACATGTACATACATACGATTTGATCCCGCGACGGGTGCGGGCGGGAGGGCCCCTGCCCCTCCCTTCTTCAGAGAATCCTTTTACGTATCCCCCACGAGGGTTGTGGAAGCTGGGAAGCGTGAATCAACACTCCAAGATAAAGCAGTGACAGCCGCACACACGACCAGTGCTGCTGCTGCGCAGGCCTGCAGAGACCAAGCCTCGGCATTCTTAGCCTTGGCAACCTGTGGGGTTCTCTGAAGAAACAGAGGGGGGAACACCATGGCGGTGTACAAGTACGCCCCGGTGGCTCAGGTATGGTGTGTTAATTGGTGATGTGGTATCGTACGTTTGTTCGATCCGATGATCGGGTCGTTGTGCGACATCACCGACAGCAGTGGTGTTCCTTCTATGGGCTCCATCCCGCATGTGTTCGACACTGTTCGACGTTTTTTACTGCGGGAAGGAAAGAGGTGCTTCTCTTGTGGGCGCCTCTTCCCGGCTTCGCGACTCGCGCAAGCGGTTCACCAGAAGCCCCTCTTTTTCCCCGTCCAAATGTGTGTGTGCTGTGCACGCGTGATCCCCCGCAGTTCGATACAGTAGCAGCAGCAGCAGCAGTGTTCCCTCCGTGGCCTTTAGCATTGTTCCATGACTGCTGCCCCTTCGGCCCCATACGGTTGTCAACAACGACCCTCGTTATTTCTCCAGCCGTCCTTTCCTCCCGGGGGGTACCGGCTCCATTGAGTCGGAAGAACATCGTGATGGACAAGCCAGGAGGCGGCCATGCATGAGCTGCGAATCGAATCACTAGCACTGGCAATCTCAATCTCGCCTTCCCTTCTTGGAGTCGCGTGAGGGCTTTTGTTGGTTGCACAAAGGTGTGACGGGGCGATAGATAGCACTGTGACATGCCCGAGGATGCCTCGCGGTGCATGTATTACCACCGCCTATTGTTGCCTTATCCTCTGCTTTCTAGTTTGGGGGTCACTGCTCGTCTATCCGTCTCTCGCCGTGCAGTAGTTTGCTGCAGCTGGGGTCTGTCTTCTGTGAGACAAACCTTTCTCGCAAAATAGGCGGCGGAAATGATACTTCTATGACAACCCAACCCTGGCCGTTCACGAACGTGCCCAACGGGGTTCTGCTACCTCTCAGTCTCTGATGACCTAGACGTCTGAATGCCTCCCCTTGCCCTTCGCAATCGCCTCCTGCACTAATGGGGGGGGCGGCTTGTAAGCAAGCACTACTCATGCCATTTTCCCATTTTTGCATCGTATTTTTCACTCCTGTGCATTTTGTTCAGCATCAGCGGTAAATCCGTGTTCGTTCGTAGGAAAGTCGGCGTGTCGCCCGTCACACCCACGCACCACACGTACATGAACTCGAAGCGGGAGAATTGGACCGCACGTTCCTGATTATTCTCTGTGTTGTTGGGGGACGTCTGTCGTTTTCTCATTTGTCGGAAGCGGGGCAGCCGGCGTACAACATCTGTTGCGTACATCTGTGGGTGAGCTCCTGTATCCAGCGGTGATCTACACAAATTCTTGAATCCCTGAATGTGGGGCAACTCGGCTTTGATGCCTGCGGTGTCGAGATTATCGCGTGCCCACAGCATCTCGTTGCCTTTAGGGGAGAAAGTTGAGACATTGAGTTTTGACAAGTCATCTATTTATGCTGTTGAACGGATCCCACACTCTTAGCTCTGGTGTGATCACAACCACTGTTGTGGTTGTGATGGTTGTGATAATCCGCTCTTGGCACGATATAATTGCGGAAGGCGGAGTTCTATCCAAGCGATAGGCACCCATGGGAGAACATGAATCAGTGCTTCAGCCGCGCCGACAGCAGTGCGCGACGGGCTACCACACGTTACGCATCAAAACGGGACAACACTGCTGTCGGTCGAAAGACTGAATAGTGGAGTTTTTGCGCGCACAGGAAAAAGGGGGCTTTGCTGGGTTTTACGCTGGAGCCAGCTCGATAAGTAGGACGTGGCGGAAGTATTTTTTTTCGTGATTCCGAACGATTTGCGGTGGTCAGGAAACGCTTGGCCACAGATCTCGTAAGCGTACGTGACTGTTGTGACAGCAGTGCGCCCGACTCCTCCTCCTCCTCCTCCTCCTCCTTCCTCTCCACTGGACGCCCAAATGGAAACACCCTGGGGACACTGCCCTGCTGTCTGTAGTCGTCACCAGGCCCCGAGTATGAATCGCACGCGGAAAACCGTGTCTACCATGCGTTACGTGGTTCGTGCGTGACCTACTGCCTGCTGTGTGATGCCTCTCCTCGGCGTCTGACTTGTTGTACACGTATATCTCCCAAGCCGGCTATCCCCTTGTTGGTGAAGCCTACGTAGCCTAGAACTGAGCAATTGCTGGCTTAGTTTCAGTAGACTATACAGTGTCCCCGTCCGTTTGGAGACATTTTTCTGTCTAAAACCAAGTCGGGGTTCGTCCCTCGGGACTGTCGGCCTCTCCCAATGAGCGGATTCGGTGTTCTTTCTCTGAGGGTAGAGCGCCCCTGTTGCTTCGCTGAGAGCAAAAGAAACAATCATGAAATCAAGATATGTATGCAGGCAATATTTATGCGTGTTTAATCCAATATACTCTGGGCGCCAGTGTTGACCTCAGGACCGCCTACGCAGCATTTGAAGAGTACCTAGAAAAGGAATAGGGAGGGGGCACGCAGACCTTATCCCTAACCCTAACCCAACCCAAACCCCAAAGCACGGATTGAATACCTCCCATATGTGTGCTTAATCATTTCCTCTGCGTAGACTACTGCAGGTGTCTGACCCACCACCCGGGGTCACATCAGCATCCTTCGCTAGCACGTTCATATCTTGTTTTCGTATAATTGGGTAAGCTTAGGGTTAGGGATAGGATACGAATCCTCCCCTCTCTACCTCTCTAGTTCATTTTCCTGGTGAAGGCCGTCCGGTCACACATCAAAGAGGAGGGAGGTATAACACCGGATTTTAACACCGGGTTTTGCTTTTGCTCTCCACTCCCCCCCGTTGTCGCGGTGCTTGCCGAGTCAGACATTTTGCGAAGGTACCAACCGAACTGCTGGGGTGACCGACTCCACTAGATGACTCGCATTTTCGGCTCGGGGAAAAAACACGGAAACTACTTCCGTGCTTACACATGCGCCTACACATGTAGAATACTTCCGCGGCTACTTTTTAATGCCAACAGCTAGCAACTCTAGCCTGATGTTTTTAGAACCATCTTGGTAGGCCCATCCGTCCGAGCTGCTACCAACAATCTGCTGCCTGCACCTCTTGACCAATCAAATCAACGAACAGGATGAGCGCGAGAAGGCGGCGGCATCGGAGGCGGCGAGATCGTCCTCCTTCTCGTCCCCCAGCGGGGGAGGAGGCGGGATCGGCCCCCTGGGAGTTCCGCACCGCCGCGGAGGCAGTGACGGTGACGGGGACGACGGGGACAGCCTCATCTCGAAGCGCATGCCCTACTGCATGGCCATGCTCGTGCTTCTGGCCATCGTATACGTTCTGGCCAGGCAAGTGATGTTGCTGTTGCTGCTGGTTCTCTGTGTGATGGTTGAAGAGTGGTGGTGGTGTTGATGATAGCGGTGGCCATGGGCCGGGGAATTGTTGTGTGCGGACCGTGGTCTCACACACTGGAGTAGGCTTTTCCCTTTCGAGCGGGAGAACATGTCGCCGCATTCCTCTTCCATGCCTGGAGTATTGAACTGTTGATTGATGGGGTTTGTTTTATTTTTTCCCTTGCCCTTTTCCCCCCCCCCCCCCGTTCCCGAGTCTGGTTTTGCTCTCACTTGTCTTGACACCCCCCCCCCTTTTGACACCGTCGATGTACCAACCGTTTTGCTTTGCGCATCAGGACCGAGAACGCTGCGTGCGTGTGCCCAAGCCTGGCCGACGAGAAGCCTACGGTAAGACACTCATTGTTGCAGTTGGGTCGTTGTGTTGTGTTGTTCTTGGCTTAGCTTATCTCTTTTTTTGTTTCTTTTCGTTGAAGTCTTACTCAAATCATAGATTTCCTATCATTGTAAACAGCTCGCTGTGTCCACCAGTCACTCTTGAGGTTTGGATTTCGGCTGCTCCTATGTTTTCCAGTTGTAACTAGTCTTTGTCGCCGCCCCCCAATGTACCACACAACAGCGACAACACTTCCGCGCCGTGCCCCTCGCTCTGCAGATCCCAGTGGCCGAGCTGGACGGTGGCGAGTCCGGCACAGGTGGTTGGTCCTCCGCCGACATCCCCGGCGTGCCGACGCCTCCTGTATCGCCACCGGCGGCTGCGGCACAGTGCGAGCCGTGCCCCTCCTGCCCCGTGTGTCCGGCAGCTGCGCCGGCGGTGCGCGGTGGCGGTGCGGCGGAGCTGACCTGCGCTGACTTCGACATGGGCAAGTGCCGAAAGGAGAGCTTGGACCAGACGACCCCGCACATCATCGAGTGCTCAGAGGCGGGGGAAGGCGGCTCTCAGGAGGTTCGTAGTGTGGAGTAGCACTCACTAAGTGTTGTGGTTGGGTGCGGCGGGGCGTGTGTGTTTTGTGCGTTTTTGGAGGCGGTGGCGACGTATTTGTCTTGCCACGCCGGGTTACCATGTAGATTACTTACTATGGGCAACTTGCTCTTGTGTGCCCGCATGGAATGTCGGGTGACTTCTGCTGTGGATGTCGGGAAAAAGACGTCGACATCGACGAACAAGAGAAACAAAAAGCCAAGGTGAGTGTTGTTTTACTTGCGATGTGCACGAGGAGAATGGTGGAGAAGCCAAGCAGGTCTCATGTTTGTTTTCGCGGAGACAGTGTGTTTTTTCAGCCAAAACCCTCCCCTGTCCCATCCCTTTCCTTCCCCTTTCGTTCCTCGAAACACAAAAACACAACAACACAAACACAACAGGTGTGCCACCTGCCCAGGCCCCAGCGATACGCGGCCGTGGGGCAGAAGGGTGCCACCCTGTGGATGACCGGTCTCAGCGGCAGCGGCAAGAGCACCATCGCGAAGGCCCTCGAGGAGGAGTTGGTGCTGAGGGGGGGCAAGCACGTCTACCGGTTGGACGGGGACAACATCCGCACCGGCCTGAACCGCGACCTTGGTGCGAGTCATATTTGCCACCAGAGCTTTGGGTGTTTTTTTTCTTGTTTTTGAAGTATCGCAGTATCGGTTTGTCGGTGTCGTTGTCTGTGTGTGTCAAGTCGATGTCGAAGGGACGGGGAGGTGTATCGGTCCGCTGCATTTTTTGTGGAGGGGCGGGTTTGTCAACATCCCCCCCCGCGAGCGCTTTTCGAAGACAGGGACTTTGTGTTGTGTGTGTTTTAGGGTTGTTGGGGGGTGCAGTACCGTATGTGACACAGGATAACACACCCCCTGGACCGATTTTCAAAGCTCTATTACTCCACGACGAAGAGGATGCATAAACGAAACGATACATTTTCGAAAAGCTCTCGACGAGACGGTTTCAACGCCGCCATTTTCGGCGCTGTGACTGTTCCTGCAGTTGAGATATCGAGCTTCGAAATTTGGTCAAGGGGGTGTGTTATCTTGTGTCATATACGGTATCCACGCGCGGTACCCCTGTTGGAACTATGACTCGTTAGATGTTTCTACATGCTCTACAGCAAGCGGGTGGTGTAGTTCACGCTTGCTTGTGTGTTGGCAGGATGGATGATGGATGACTAGCGCCGTTGTCACACCAAGTCACGAGATTAATTATGTGTCTACACACGAGGGCTTTTTCGTTCCATGTTTTTCGCGTTTTTTTGTTTCACCTTGTTTTCGATTTTTTTTTGTGTGTTTGTCAGGCTTCTCGGAGGCGGACCGCGGAGAGTCGGTCCGACGCGTGGGCGAGACCTCCTGCCTCTTCTCCGACTCGGGGACGATCACCATCGTGTCTCTCGTCTCTCCTTACCGGTAAGCTCGCTTGCAAACAGCGTGGGGTCGACGCTAGTCTGTGCATAATGCTTAGGCGTTGTGGTTGTTGTCACCTTGTCGGGAATCGTGTTGACACGTGTGGTAATGTCACCGCCTCTGTTTGCAGTCGCAGGTCCTCCCTTCGAGGTTACCACTGTTTCTTATCTAGCCTTGAGTCACACTTTGCACCCTGTTGCTGTGCCTCATCTGTCCTTGGTTATCCCTGGCGTTCCTTGTGTGCGACAGAGATGCCCGCGATGCTGTCCGCAAGAGGCACGAGGACCAGGGCATCCCCTTCTTCGAGGTGCAGCAAAAACAGAATTCTCGCCGCGTTTTTGGTGACGTGTTTTGCTCGCAGGGGTGGCGGGGGAGTTGGCAGCATATTTTTGCGATGGCTTGTGCTGTGCAATTCTTGGCACGCCCTTCCATTCCACTCCAAGTGTTCACTGTTCTCGACTGGCAAGTGATAGGCGCGTTGCTCACCGCTTTGTGTATGTGTACTACGGCGGTGCATGCGCATTTGTATGATGGTCATGTTGTTTTTCGCTGGTGCCCCTAGCGTCGGGGTCGTTCTTCCCAAGTGTCCGTGACACTTCCGATAGTCGTGGCATGATCGTAGCATGGGGGTGTCCGCCCAGATGTTGTCCCATTTCAACGCGAAAGTCGACTGTTGTACCCACGCCGCACGTGATCCTAGTCACTGATCATCGAGATGTTCCCTACCCCACCCAACCTGAAACTTTCTCTGTTGTGCCCCCCCTCTCTACAATATCCTTATTTCGTGGCACGCCATGGGTGTGTTGCAGATCTTCCTAGACGTGCCTCTCGAGGAGGTGCAGAGGCGTGACCCCAAGGGACTGTACAAGCAGGTGGAGGAGGGCAAGCTCAAGGGTTTCACCGGGGTCGACGCACCGTACGAGCCCCCCCTCAACGCCGGTATGTCCTTTTTTGGGTGTTTGCATTCTGCCGGGACGCTTTTCGGCGGGTTTACCTTGGTGGTGTCAAGAGTGAGCTGCAGGCTTTTGCTCTCTCGTCGTCCGATTTTCGGCGCGAGAAGCTTCTTCTCACCGCCGGCAGTCGTGGTGATGTATGGTGTTTGGAGGAGTATTTTTGTGGTCGGTTTAGGCGGTGGTTTGGTTTCCTGGACGGATGATGATCCTGACTCGGTATACTAGTTGCGTGCGTGTGCTTTCTTTTTTTTTCCCCCACGATCAGTACGCATAATTCTGAGGAGGAGCTTTCAATTCGGGGCTACACAACAGAGAGCCCTCCATGATACATGACTCCCATCTGCTGCGTGCTTGTCTAATTTCTGGGAGTGGCGTCGACCTCATCACCCACCTGACCAATGAAGAAACGCCGACGTTGTTCAGTAAAGTACTGTGCAGCAGGACACGTAACAGCCCCGTCGTATCGGTTTCTAGTCCTCTGCGCATGCACTCTTTTTCGTCCAGAGCGCTATTTTCCTGTTTAGCATGGAGATTGTTGTCATATGCACGCGTCAGGACGTGCTAGTGATGCCCCTCCCTCCCCTGTGTCTGTGCGCGTTTTTTTTTTTTTTTTGCAGAACTTCGCCTTCCGAACATGGAGATGACGATCCAGGAATGTGTGGACGCCCTTATCCGTGTGCTTGAGGCTGGCGGAATCCTGACTGGGGGCCCCTCAGACCCGAGTGGCCTGCCCATGCCCGACGGCGATGAGATCATCGACCTACACGTGGCCCCCAGGTGTGCTGCTGTGCGATTACGGCTCTTGGGTGTTGGCTGTGATGTCATGAGGTTGAGGTGTTAGACGTCGGTGCTACGTGCATCATAACGATAACGCGTGCTTCGTGACTGTTGTTGTTGGTAATGTGGTTGTTGGTGTTTGCGGTGCTATGGGATCAAGTTATTTTCAATGTCGTTATCACTTAAGTGTCCTGCGTGATTGCGGTTGTTGTTGGCGGTGATGGTGAGTGTGGTGTCACGGGGTCAAGGTGCTAGATGTGGTGGTATCACGGCAGTGGCCATCAAGTTGGCATTCCCCTCCCCCCCTATCGTGCGTTGTGCTTGAGCTGTGCCACCCCACGTACCCTTCGCGTGTCGGCACACAAACGTTCCTTGCCACGCCCTGCCATCCTCTTGAGAGTCGTTCCCGACTACTGATGTGTACAAGGTTTGTAGATGGTGTTCTCCCCCACTCATCTTTGACAATTTTTCGGCTATTATTAATTTTTCCTCTGCTTATGATTGTCTTTGGACTCGCAGCGAAAAGGCGGCGTTGATGGCGTTTGCCGAGACGCTTCCCAAGGTTCTTATCACCGACATCGACCTCAACTGGCTGCAGGTAAGGCGCCGGCAGCAGCAGCAGCAGCAGCAGTAGCTTCCCTCTCACATGGAATGTTCCAATAGCTTTAGCGACGAGAGTTACAGTGGTGATTTGCGTGGAATTGAGAGCTTGAGGTCCTTGGTGCTCTCTCCCGATGTTGCCTTTACGCTTTTCGTCCGCCCCTGTGCGATTAAGTCTTCTCTTTGTCATCAAAGTTTTTGTTGCTGTTGTTTGATCAATACTGACGTCTAGCTTGAACCAAAGTTGGCACGTGCATCGAGCCTGGTGTCTTGCATACCCTCGCCAAGAGCCAAGTCCGTGTGCTCGTCTCCATTCGTCTTCCTTGCAGCCCCTCCCGAAAGTGGTACAGTGCTGGTGGTACTGATGATACTGATGTGCGTGTGTTTTCACCGGTGGCCGTGTACTTCTAACGACAGGTGATCGGAGAGGGCTGGGCTTCGCCTCTCAAGGGCTTCATGCGTGAGGGAGCTCTGCTCCAGACAATCCACTTCGCCTCTTTGCTTGTTGACCCCGCAAACACGACCGGTGAGAGAACATAAGAAGAGAACCTAGACAGACAGAGAGACAGAGACAGAGCGAGGAAGACAAGAGAAGACCGACCGGGCTCATGTAGGATTTTTGGTGGAACCTATTTTGATATTTCGAATTTTCGTCTGGGATTCAGTATGGTCGTAGAGACAAAACAGGTTGAAATATATGCCCTTGTTGGCGGGAGAAAGGCGATCGTTTGTTGCTCAGGCCTTTGTGTTTTGGGAAGACTTATGGTAATGACGTCGCGTCAAGACTACTCGTTCGAGATACAGGGTACCCCGTACTTCATTCCCCCTGTCTTATCCTTTTTCTCCCCTTCCTTCCACCTCCGAAGACAACCAAAACCAAAGGGCCAAACAACAATCCCATTCGAGTCACATTCGAGTCACATTTGTGTCGTTCTTGAACCGGACATTTTAAAGCACCGCCTTCCTTCAAATCAAGTCTCACTCCTCCTCCACCCGCGTTCGTTCTCTCCCGATGTTGTGCTACGCGTGATCAGGGCACTACAACTTCAACGAGATGGACACGGCCTTCGACGCTCTTCCGACCCACCGCCCCCCCAACCGGGTTAGCATGTCGGTGCCGATCGTGCTGCCCTGCACTGGCTTCACGAAGGAGTCGCTCGAATCGAGCGGGATGACGTCGGCTGCCCTCGTCACCAAGGTGAAGCAAGCTTAAGCTTTCTTGTGGCGGTCGTGTTGTTGTTGCTGTTGCTGTTGCTGTTGCTGTTGTTGTTTGGCAGCTGAGACTGACGGTGCAAGTCCATTGGCAAGCTTACCTCCTCGCCACCTAGGTCAACAGTGTTGTTGTTGTTGTTGTTGTTGTTGTTGTTGTTGTTGTTGTTGTTGTTGTTGTCTGGGTAACGTCGCGCGTGTTCCCCTGTTTGACGTGGGAACTCTCGCAACCATTTTCGGGGGCACATGTCCCATGTCTCACCGGTCTGAACGAAGCCAAGCGAACGCCGCATCACTCCCCCCCCCTTGACGCGCGAGCCTGCAGCACTCATGAGCGTGACGCCCCGTCCCCCCGTCGTTGTATGTCGCAATCTTTGTCACTTCAGGACGGCGATATCGTTGCGGTCCTGAACAACTTCGAGATTTACGCCAACCGAAAGGAGGAGATCGTCTCGCGAGTCTTCGGTGTCATCGACCCCGGACACCCCTACATCTCGCACATCTACTCGGGCGGGGACTGGCTCATCGGCGGGGAAATACAGTTGCTCGACCGCATCAGGCACGCTATACTGTAACTGTTGCTGGAAGTTTGTTGCGACATCGGTTGTGGCAGTGATGTTGGGATTTGTTTTCGTCTGGCGTCGTTTTTCCAACAAGCACTGCGCAAGGCTAATGGGGCTGTGTGTCGGAAGATCCCCCTCCCTCCCCGAGATGATAAGCTGTTTCCTGCTTGACTGTTTCGAAGCAGCCTCGAGCAGTGATAGTCTCCGACTGAGCACCTCCCCCC
>CACKRE030004948.1:12132-31833 GCA_902602495.3 Ectocarpus sp. CCAP 1310/34 | reverse complement strand
CCCCCCCCCCTTGTGGCGTTCCCCTCACAGCCGTGTTCCCGTTCCCGACGCAATCAATCAATTAATTCTTTGTCCCCCGCCCAAGTATTTTCTTTTACCATCGTTGTTATTCATTTGATTTATTGAACAGGTACAACGACGGTCTTGACAAGTGGCGCCTTACGGCCACCGAGGTTCGCGAGGAGTTCGCCAAGAAGGGGGCTGACGTCGTGTACGCCTTCCAGACCAGAAACCCCACACACGCCGGCCACGCCTACCTCATGCGCACGGCCGGGGAGAAGCTCAGGGACCAGGTGAACGGAGCTATCTCATCTTGTCTTAGCCTTGGGATGGATCGTCGTTGCTGCTGTCGTGGTGTAGGTCCAGCAATGACCTTGTCACAGGAAGTTTTCTTGTTTTTGGTCTTTGATCCCGCGCATATGTTATTTATACCTGAAATATGTAAAATACTCACTACACGAAAATTCACACATACATGTTGTGCATCTTAATAAAAAATACCCACACCAAGAAAATACACAACCCAATCTTTCGTTTCCACAAGCAAGGGTATGAATGCGCGTCTGTGTCGCTCTCTCTTCCCCCGCCATTGCCACGTGAAAACCTCACGCACGGAATTGTGCATGTGTGTTCCTGGCACGGAAACGTCTCCATGGGTATCGTGGTTTGGGGTTAAAGACGACTGCTTTTTGCGTTTTATGGGTGTACCTGTTTTAGTTGGGTGTTGAATAGTCGTAAAGCCGATCCCACGCGAACCTTCTCTGACACCATGTCCCACTTGGCTTGTGGTGTCTTCTTGTTCTTTCTCAGGGATTCAAGAACCCGGTTCTTTGGCTGTCGCCCCTCGGTGGGTGGACCAAGCCCGACGATGTTCCCCTCGATGTCCGCGTCAAGCAGCACGAGGTAAGTTCAGCAGTAGACGACACTGTTTGCACAGCAAACGCTTCGTCGCTACCACTTCCACTAGTGCTGTAGTACCATCGGGTGGAAACAGAGGGGCCATTGTGGCGTTCACATTTGCATCAGTAGATTATCACCTTTTGCACAGCACGAGCTGGTTGCACCACTTTCTACACGATGATTGGAAATAGAGGGAGCATACATCGTTGACCCTTTCTGACGTTTCTCGTCTGCGTTCCTTCCCCGACGGTTTGGTGTGTATGATATGCAGGCGGTGTTGGCGGAGGGGATGCTTAACCCCGATACCACCGTGATGGCCATCTGGCCGAGCCCTATGATCTACGGCGGCCCGACCGAGGTCCAGTTCCACGCCAAGAGCAGGAGGTGTGTGTCTTTGTGTGTTTGTGTGTGTTTATTTTAGCCAAAAGCATCGACCGCGCTAATCGGCTGGCCAATGAAAGACGCTAGTCGAATTGTGCGTGTGTGTGTTTCTCTTTTATCCAATAGGATCGACCGCGCTTACTGGCTGGCCGATGATGAGTTCATGGCTTGCATAGCTTCAACCGGGCAGAAATATACACGATTGTTAGCTACCGACGTAGGTCATGGTTTAGACTATGTATCCTGCATTCTCCATAACATCATACATGTAGAAAGACGAGAGACCACCCGTTTGAGAGTAGTGGGCCCGGAGTGACCCCTGGATTACATGCCCTGTACATGTAATTCCACCGTTTGTTGCCGACGCACGTCATTGTTTTCAGACAACGTACTACTCCATTCACATCAAACACAGACAAGCCGTTTGAGAAAAATTGCAAAACACTTGATACAGAATTTGTTATTTTCGACGCGCGTCTTGGTCAGGTCCGGAGGCGCGAGCTTTTTCGTTGTCGGGCGCGATCCTGCCGGCATGAAGGGTTCCCCCGAGGCGCAGGCTGCACCGGATGACGACCTCTACGACGCCGAGCACGGGCGTTACGTCTTGTGGATGAGCCCGGGTGTCGGCAGCATGAAGATGCTCGAGTTCAGCCAGGTGTGTTGTGTGTGGGCCGTGTTTGTCGAGAGGTGGGGTATCGATCGCGACCGTAGTTGGCTGACGGATGAAAACCGTAGACGCCGAGTTTATGGTGGAAATCGTGTGGTCGTTCGTGTCAAATTAGTTCGCAATTGAGCAATGAATTATGCTCTTCTTTTGACGAATTCGGATGTGTGTAGCAATTCCGAGAAGACGGCACACATTCCGTGACCTTCGTGTGTCATTTCTTGCTTGCGGACGTCTGTGAAGACTACACTTAGTAATGAATAATGAAACCTGCCCTTTTTGTTTGACGAATGAATGAATTCAGGTGTACTATGACAAGAAGACCCACACCATGACCGCACCAGACCCAAGTCGACCGGACGACTTCATCTCCATCTCTGGGTAAGAGAGACACACATAGAGAGAGGCCTCCCTCCCTTCACAAATCAAATACGCGTTACCCCCGCGTCTCTCTCTCTCTGCCGACGGTTTGTCGGAGCAAGTAGACAGTGAAACGCTTTGTTCAGTTGGGTCAATAAAAAAGTGTCGATGTTGGTTGATACGATAAGGTAGGTGTGTGTTGTGTGTGGTGATTGTTTTATACTTTCGTTTTGGGGACGCAGTAAGCATCGTTTTCAAGGCCGCTACTGCTACCTTGTTTCGCATGCTGATCAGCGTGGTGTTGAAGAGTTCAGTGGCTGGAAGATACATATCGCATGCTCGTGTACTTAACTGCCGGCAACAGCGGGTGCGCGTGTGCAGCTCGACTGAAGCCTCCATAACGACTTGCATGTACCCATACATATTCCTTGTACTGGGAGGGTTTCTCTGTATTATTTTTTACATGTTTAGTTGCGAGGTTGTGCGTAGCTTGGCAGCCCTTGCGGATCGATTGATGAGCATGCCCGCCGAAAGAGAAATGACCGATATTTGTGACACAACAGTGGCTGGCGTGGTTCAGGGGGCACTTGAACCCCGTAACCTTCTGACGCTTGGGGCGTGGTGCGTTGGAATCTCACCGCAGTCGCAAACATGGTTGGCTATTGGTGCAGTTGCTTGATTTCGGATCCTTTGAACACAAGTTTGTCGTGGCTTTTGGTTGGCTTCCGCCTCAGCTGATTTGTGTGCAGTTCATGCAGTGCTCAAGATACCGCCGATGTCCTCGGTGCTTCCTCCCTCCTTGGCTGCTTGCGAGGGTTGCTGCTCCAGCTGGTTCGCCGTTAAGTCGCGAACAAGAAGCGGCAGCAGGCCTCGCAAGCAGCGCGAAAGAGGGAGGCAGCACGGACGAGTTCGGAGGGGGCTGGAGCATGGCCTTGCTTCCACGCCTCTATTATGGTGGTGACTTTGGCGTCCGCGCGCTGCCGCCGCTCCTGCTGGCCTTGCCTGGTGTGCCATGCTCCAGGCCCCGCCGACCTCGTCGGTGCTGCTTCCCTCTTTCGAGCTGCTTGAGAAGCCTGCTGCTACTTCTCCTTGGCCACCAAATGACGGGCCAAGTGCCCATCCGCTTGGTTCTTTTCGACTTGGTCGCGCATGAAGCCTTCATGCGCGATCACATTGAAAAGGAGCAAGGAAGTTGGTGCGTCGTATGGTGGCCAAGGAGAAGCAGCAGCAGGCTTCTCAAGCAGCTCGAAAGAGGGAGGCAACACCGACGAGGTCGGCGGGTCCTGGAGCATGGCGCACACCACGCAAAGAATCAGCAGGAGCGGGAGCGGCGGAACCCAAAAGCCATGACAGCGTAAATTGTGCTGAAGCCGATATCAAACCTCTAGTCAGCGCTCCGATGGACCTAGCTCCCATTGCCATTGTGGCCATACGCGCCGTTTGGTGACTTTGGTTCGTGTCCCGTACCACACCCGTCAGTTGTCTGAAGTGCCGTGACGCGGACTAAGCAGTCGCTAACTTCTCCTTCGTCAGCTTCACGGAAGCTTTTGACATGTGAACGAGTGTGGTTCGGGCACCAGACCGAGTTCGTCTGACTGCGCTGAACGAGTGTGTGGCCACAAGGCCGGTCGGAGCTCGGTCGATGGTCGATGGTCGATGGGAGCGCTGACTTAGATCTCAGCCTCGGGGATGACAAACAAACCACTTGAATTTTGAATAGAACGGTACCTTGCATGTGTTTGCTTTGCTCGCTGTCTCTGTCGGCGCTACAGGACTCCTTCTTTGTGGAGATGACCTTCGTCAAGGGTGGTATGATACAGTCTCCCAACGTAACGTCTGTTGTCGAGGACCATTGATTCCCTCTTTTCACTCCAGTAGCATACTTTTTCAGCCGCTGTGTGAATGCAAAACTAGATTTGTTAAAATCTTCAAGTAGTTTAGATTTCGATCGAACTTGGCTGTTACCACCGCCCCCCCACCAGGTCGAAGATGAGGAAGCTCGCCGCCCAGGGAGCCAAGCCTTGCCCGAACGAAATTCCGTCGGATCTGCTGGCAGCAAACTGCATCCCCCCCGGCTTCATGGTGCAGACGGGTTGGGACATCGTGTGCGACTACTACCAGGTACAGTACACAACGGAAGTTTTTGTTCTTGTCGCCTGACCGACGGATGGACCCAATACCTTTCAATTAACGGTTGAAGCTGTAAGCAAGCCAAGGGCTTTGTGGGACAATGGACAACGTTGTGAGGTGGGTGCATAGATATAGTGACTCCTCTGTCCGTGGTGTCGATGAGGTCATTGATTGTTTTCCAGTGTTGGTCGTGTCGACAGTGTTGTGGGGTTGGAGGAGATGCTTGGATGCTGGTTCAGGCAAGCATACCGAAGCCCCGGTCAAATCCCCCAAAAGTGGAGTTCTGTTTTCCATCCCCGATCGCCGCTTGACACATGACGCTCACTTCAACTCCTAATACTGACTCAAGGGCCATACTCAAGGTTGAGTAAAATACCCCCAAAATGCTTGAGTACAAGTATTCTTCACTAAACACGCCCTTGAACTCTTCTCTGTTCTTTTTTTTTCATGCCAACTCTTGTCCTCTTTTTTTTTTTTTTCAGAACGTGGACACGAAGGAGTGGGTCCCGTGGTCCAAGCCCGTCATCGAGCCCCCCACCGCCCCCCACACCAACGCCCAGGGCACCTTCGGCACTGCCCCCTTCCAGCTCGGCTTCACCGACCCCACCACCGGCAAGCCGGCGTCTCCCTGGCACGACGTGCCCCTAGACCCGGGTCTCGGGGACGGTGTCTTCCGGTTTATCGTGGAAATCCCCATGTACCAGACGGCCAAGATGGAGGTGATGAAGGACGTGGCGTTCAACCCGATCATGCAGGACGAGAGCAAGGGACAGCCAAGGTACTACACGTACGGCGTGCCGTTCTTCAACTACGGGCTTCTGCCGCAGACGTGGGAGGACCCCTTCCTCAAGGTGACTTGACGGACTGACTTGACTCACTCCCTCACTCACTCCCTCACTCTCCGGGACAACAACCAGAGGCTGCAGTCAGACCCTGTGTCTCTGCTGATTTTTTTTTTTCTCCCACTCACTCCAAGAGACTTGAACCCTGACTGACTCTCGAGGACAATAAACCAGTGGCTGCAGTCATACCCTGTGTCCCTGCTTTTTTTTTTTTTCTCCCGCTCACTCCCACAGACTGGAACCCTTGCCCTTCAACTGTGTGATTGTATCTGGAACGAGTATCTCGTGTTTGTTGCTTCGTACTTTGTAAGAACCGTCATTCCGTTCCACCCAAGTAGATGGTGCAACGGCGTGTCCCTTCGCTGATGCCAACGTCATAAGGACCAGTACTTGGTGCTGCAGTGCCTATACCTTCCTAAGCCTGAGGACCCGGGGGATTCGTTGTTCGGACGGGGCACAACTCAGTAGCAATCCCCATGTTGTCCCCAGGAACAACCCCCAAGGTGCCCACGCTTACACATGCCCGTTTGCATGCCGTGCAACACGGACCCTGTCTCTCAACTCTCAACTGTGGACTGTCATCTCGGTGAAGGACAAGGAAGGGCATGGGGGTGACAACGATCCGCTGGATGTGATGGAAGTGGGAGACGGGCCTCTGGTGATGGGCACCATAGTGGCCGTCAAGGTTCTTGGGTGAGACATGGCACAGATGCGTCATGTTTTATATTTGTCCTTGGCAGCTACTGTTGTGATTGTGATATAGTAGCTGCAGCAGGAGCTGACTCCCGACGCAGAGTTTTACCACAGCTGTCAGTACAAACTGCAATAGTTGTTGTTGCAAAGTCTCACTGGGTGCTAGGTACATGTACAGTACGGAGGCCGAGAAAAGAGCATTTCGTGTGTGTTTATAACATTTCGTGTGTGTGTGTGTGAAGACAACAACAGAATGGCAGCAGTAGCAAGTCGTGCTGGTTCTGGGATCTGCCCTTGGTCCCGAGTACGTGCGGTGGTGGCGAGCGGCGCCCGCCGTCGCCGAGAGGAAGTGCTCGAAGGAAGGACCCTAAAGGTTACGGTTGTGCAGCGATGGAATACACACCCACACGGGAGCATTACAGATGGGTTTTCTCTTGGACGTGCTTTGATGTGAAGCGCTCATATGACTGCTGATTGTTGTGTTTTGTGAGAGTGGCGCCCTCTCATTGCCCCACGCCCCACGAATTTCCGCTTTTGGTGTCGAACACAGATCGCTTGAGCTGATCGATGAGGGGGAAACCGACCACAAGATCATCGCGCTGAGAGTCACGGACCCCAACGCGGCCAACATCAACAACATGGACGTGCGTGCAATCTCTCGTCCATCTATCGAGTGCAAACAATTACAGAGTACGCTCGAGAAAACCCTACTCGCCAAGAACTGGACTAGAGGGTGCTATCAGGCCTAGGTAGCTGCCGGTATTTAATTGATGTGCTGGAAGCTACCCCTACGCAGACCGCGCCACACAATGCCTGCACCCCTGGTTGATTGCTTTTTTATTGCGTTTTTGTCGCCTTCTAGGACCTGGAGAGGTATAAGCCCGGCATGACTGCCCGACTGGTGGACTGGCTCAAGATGTACAAGACCTCGGACGGAAAGCCGCCGAACTCCCTTGCTCAGGTTTGTTCGTTCGGGTGTTTTGTTCTCTCGCTGTTGCTGGCGTGTTGCTGATGATGCGTAAGGGGTGTTCGTAGTGTGGTTACTGATGACCCGTTACAGTTCTTTCACAGGTGGAAGGGGGGGCAGGGTATACGTGATTGTCATTACTCCGTCACCTCTCGCTCCGCGTGCCCCCCCTTTCCCTTGAGCTATGTATGGATTGGCGTTGTGGAGTAATTGGCAGCCCCGATTCGCTTCGTTTTTTCTTTTTTGCGTGAAGGCGTAAGTCGGTCGTAGGCTGTCCCGTCCTCACTAGTGCTGTCCTTATGAATATTGTTATGGTGGTGCTTGCTGTACAGATTGCGTCCTTACATATGTTGTTTTTCTGGTGCTTTGCTTGCTGTAGAGAATGAGCCGTCCACTTGTGACTGATACGCCCTTGCGAATGTTATTTTTCTGGTGCTTCGCTTGCTGTACAGGATGAGCCGACGACGGTAGACGAAGCGCTAGCCGTCATCCAGCACACGCACGAGCGCTGGCAGTCCCTCATGGCCGGACAGGCGGAGCACGACGACGACTTCTGGCTAGGAGAAACGCCAGAAACGGCAGCAGGGGACGGCTGGTAGAAGTGTCCCGTGGTCGGGGATGATGGTTGAGATTCCCCGGATTATGCTGTCTTTTTGCCGTGTTGTTGGTGTCGATGTTTGTGGTCTTCGTCTTCTCTTCTCCCTCTCAGGCCGAGAGCCGAAACAGGGCGTACAGCAGTGGGAGGGAATTCGGTTCCGCGTACAATATTGCGGGGAGTTCTCTCTGCCAGCAAGGCGTTTCGGTTGGTTTGCCGCTTTCTACCCCCGCTACCCGCCGCTGTCGGAAAACCACCCTAAAGATGTAGTGGATACTGGACGGAAAATTCAATTGGCCTAATGAAAGTTAAAGCAGTAATGTATTTGTGGCGTGAATTTCACCCGGGTTTCCTTCTCGCTGCTTGTAGCGCGGAGGGGCTGTCGTCGCCTTTCTGTGTTCTGAGGAGGTCTGTGGCGCCCACCCCCCCGGAGCGGGCTATGTTGCTATCTCGAATTTGTAAAAACTTGGGGGTGCGACCGAAAGAGAGACGGGGAGGGCTCAGGGCCTGTTGTTTGGACAGTCGTGCACCGCTGAGACGAAGCTAACGCGGGGGACGGCATGCAACGCCGGAGTTCTTTTCAGGAAGCTTCCAAGAAATTTCCGAGAAGCTTTCCGGGTGTTTAGTTGCGGCCGCGAGAGACGGTAGTACGGTGGTGGTGGTAGTAGTTGCAGTGGTGGATGAAGCGCGTGTGCCTTCATTGTCTATAGCGGCTGCTCGCTGCTGGTTTGTGGGGTTGATATCGCGGGCCCCTCGTGTGGTCGTTGTTGTAATTCTTTTGCTGCAATATTCAGTTTGTGTTGCGTCTTGTTTCGTTTTTTGGCGACAGCGTTTCTTACCTCCCTCGTAGGCATAGCTCGGCACTATTGCTTGTGCTTGTGCTGCCGCTTCTGCTGCTTCCTCCGGCCTTGCCTGTTAGCGACCGCCCCACCACGGTGGGATGAAAATGGCGGTGAGATGCTTCGGTGGGGGCGTTGTTCGGTAATAGTTCGTGTCGAGGCTGCAGAACGCAGCTGCATAGGCCAGAAGCTTACGTAAGGAACGATGAGTAAAATACTTATTCGAGACTAACGAAGAAGTCACTTCCATGCCTATGTTTTTGTTCTGGAGCATACCACGATGGACCTCCGTTTGAGTTTCTCTCTTGTGTTTCGTCGTCGTGGTAGGGTCGTCGCAGGCTTGTCGGTCATGGCATCCATCCATATATTTGGTAACGTCTCGATCTCTTTGTCGTCGGACTTCGAGTGTCTGAAAACACCGCGACACAGCGTCATGATCGTGTGTCGTTTCTTCCTCTGGTGTTGTTCCAAAACCATTCCACTCTGTTCTATTTAGTTTCCTCCGCTAGTCCAGCGTCCGTTGTTAGTCAGGCGAACACGCTAGATTACTCGAAGGAGTTGCAATCGACGCCAACATTCTGAGGCTTATCTCGCTAGCAGGCGTTGTGGGGTAGGGAGGCCTTCTCCGGATTTACCATCAAGTCTCATAGGCCTGGCGCGAGCAAGCGCGTGCATGGTGGAAAATAGTTGAGCGGCACGCCGGGTTAGAGTGGCGAAGAGTTCTCCCGCGTGATGACCACCACCACTATGGTCTCCACGAGCGGTCTGCTGTTGTACCAAGGCCGCAGGACTTTCGGTTGTGGGTGAAAAATGCGCCGTCGTGTGCTCGTTTGGCTCTTGTCTCGCTTTAACCGAGCTCATTGACCAAGGAGTTGGTCTCGGCGTGAACTTGTTTTGTGTTGCGCTGCGATGTCGTCGTTCGAAGTGGAAGATTGGTACAAACTATTGAAACACAGCTGCCGATCGTTCGCGATCGTTTCGCCCGCGGGCTGATTTTGCATGCCAGCACAGCGGAAAGCTCCACTGATACGCGCCACATCTTGGGGGCACCGCGATTCATCCGCAACGACACGCGATGACTTTTTCAGCGATCACATCCTGGACAATTTCACACATTCCATCCGGTCGAGTCACTTCTAGTTGTCAAACCAACGAGAGGGTATAGTAGTCGGTCCAGGCATGAACTGTATCTTGCCATCGTGTTCGACCCCTGTGTAGTCACCGTGAGTGAATGCCGTTGATGGCTTCACATACATTCAAGTCCTACTGTGACCCCACTCCACCACGTCCCTTTCCGTACTCTTTTACGGCGAAGGCAAGGTCTTCCGTGGTCACGAACATCACACACAGGTCTTGCGGTCAATTCGTAGACTGGAGACGTCACGCAAGAGGCACGGTATGGCAACAACGTGTGCGACACGTACGTGTGTTGTTACCAAGGTTGCCTTTTCTTTTGGTGCTTCACATCTGCAACCGATGTGATCTCAATTCAGTACCTCCCTTCCGAACTCTTCCGAGAAGAAAGCAGCACGGGCTTCCGTGACCACAATCAAAAATCCAATACATCGACAACAAGGTACAAATTAGTGAACTTCCGCGAAAAATATCTAGAAGTACGCCGTTGACGTGACTCGAGGCAACACGCAAGAGGCACTTCTTCGGCACAATACATGTAATGCGGGAAGGAACACGAATATTCCGGAACCAAGGACTACTCCTTTAGCACTACTGCTCTTCATAACAGACCTGTTCATGAACGACGACTGGGATGATATCGTTCGTGGTGGAAGATATGCCTTCAAAGATATCACATCCAATGGCGGTGCTTTGTGCCCCGGACCAGATGCGAAAAATGGGGGAAAAACGTAACATCTTGTGCATCGCCCCCCTCGCCACAACACAAACGATTGCGTTTTTTCGCCCCGCAGCTTAGACTATAGGTCGTCATCGTCGGAGTCGTCGTCGATGTCGTCGTCGATGTCCTTCTTTTCCGTGAAGTTTCCTGACGAGACAGATCGGATGTTCGAAACATTCGGCGGAAGACGTTGGACGTTGTCAGATTCATCATATCAAATCAAACAGAACGCGGCCAAGAGCGTCTCGACTCGACCTTCGGCCACTTGGAGACACAAGATACTTACCAGCTATGCGTGAGTGAATCACAGCTAACCAGCTCTCGAAAACCGAGTACGGTCCGTAGATCTCGGTACACGTGCCTCCTACGTAAAGCGGAAAATCATTTGCTTTCCTTCAAGAGCGCAGGGCAGGGTTTACCGGATACAGAGGTCAAAATGGTATTGATATGTACGGACACAACTCACCGGCTATGATGTCGCGTAGGGACATGGAGGTGACGGGCGTTCGCGTAGCAAGGCGACCAACTTCTCCGTCTGGGAAACCCTCCCCATCTCCCGCTCTCCTCCCTGCGTGGTTCGACACTTCAGCCGGCGCGGACGTTCCCACTCCAGCTGCCGACTCCTCCCAGGCCTCCGGCGCACCACCGCTAGAGGCAATGTCGTAGTCGTCCAAGTACACCCGCAGACGCTTCGACCGTGGAAGCCCATCGTTCGGAGACTGTGCGACCGTACCGCTGCCCGGCGCACCATCAGAGGGCGTTGTTCCGCTAGCACTGCTGCCACCACATGATGTTGACGACAATCCCGATACCTCAATGCCCCGCAAACCCGCGTCATCCCACGAGCGCTTGGTCCGTGAGGCCGAGGTGCTCGGAACCTCCACCACGGGGTTGATATTCGCGCGGGCGTTAGGCTGCGCCTTCTCTCCACACCAGCCCGCTCCGATTCCAACCGACCCGCCGGCAGTCACGTCGCCGGGTTTGGATGGACCATACGACGACACTGCTGTGCCTTCTTTCACACCTGGCTGCGGGCTGTCGCTCTGTACTGCATCGGGAGGTGCTCGCCTGGCGCCAGGCCGTACGGACTGAAGCTGGGCTGCGTCGTAATCTTGTTGACGTCCGTCGCCGCTCTTGCTGTACGAAGAAGCGAACGTCGTAGAAGGCCGGCTGGCGTGCTCGAAGGTGTAGAAGTCACCACTTGTAGTACGGCCACCTCCGTCATTCTTGAAACAAGGTGGCATGGTAAGCGATTGAAAGCTGCGGTTTATGCCTTGCTGCCGGTGCCTTAGACGATCACACAGCATGGTTGGAACTGCTTGGGCGTGGTTTTCCTTGTCTCGAACTATTGAAACAATCACGGCCGTACGTCGCGAGGGTGTGAGAGAAGCGCTAGACATGAACATGTTTTCCTAGGGTAGGCGAGCGCACAGGTCGTATGTGTGCTACCTCGAGAGTTGCGCGTTTGACGTGAGTACTCACCTCGTTGTCAAGGGACCCAGGCGAGTATGCCCTAGCGTGGGGAGGGATGTTATCACTGGTAACTGGTGATTCCATGAAGCGTTGCTCCAACGTGGGAGCAGGATCGATGAGGTCGGCATGGTAGGATGGCTCGTCGTCGCCTTTCTCCTCCGCTTCGTCGTCGGTGATGTCCATGCCGTTTCCGGGTGGGCCAGATCAAGTGCAAGGGCATCCGGCGAGAGCAATTTGACGGGAAAGTCAGTGTCTTGTCACCTCCACCAACCCGGGGTAAGACATTTGGAAGATAACGTCAATGACATCAACTGACTCACCGACAATAATGCTGCGCAGGGAACCGAACATGGCGGGGGGTCGAGCAGCAAAGCCGCTGCCTCGGTAGCTTCCACCTTCTTCGTCTAGGTAACGCTTCCCGTTTCCTCTTCTCCTGTTTGATTGGCGGCGAATTCCACCGATGATGCTCTTGTACGACATCGTCGATGCTGGTGACGCGGGAGAGGACGCTTCCACACCAGCTGTGGACTTCTCCAAAGTTCCCTCATTACCACCATCAGAAACACTGCCCCTGAAACTCTCGCTCCACCCATCGTTCTTGGAACAACATGGCATATCAAGCATACGGTAAGCTGGAATTATGGCATAATTTGTGCACGTGGGATGTAGAATGGTTAGGGCTTCCTTTTTGGGCACATTGTAATGCTGAACGATCGGATGGAGAGTTTCTCGGGAAGCAAGAGTACTCTAGAAATGGATATGTTTGTCTTGGATACGTGCATACGGATACCTCGAGGCCTGTTTGACGTGAGTACTCACCTCGCTGCCAGGTGTCGATGGCCAGCTCAGCCCACTGTCTGTCGAGGCCCCGTCGTCTCTATCCCCGGTGTACCCCTCCGAGACCGGCGGCTGGTAGTACGCGACGTCGGTGTTGCTCGTTGCCGGTGATCCCACGAAGCCTCGCTCCGACCTGGGCGGTGTTGCCGTGAGGTCGGCATTGCGATCTTGAACATAGTGTTGCACGTCGTCCTTGTCGTCGGCGATATCCATGCCGTTTCCTGGTGGGGCAGATCGAGTCCGAGGGCACATACATGCAGTGAGAGGTGTTGGGCGGGGCAGTCAGTGTCTTTTCACCGTTACCACGACATGACAAGGGTCCACGAGAGTCAGTCTTGATTTCCGGTCACTTCGACAAACGTTGCGCAGTGCAAAGCGTACCAACCGATGACGAAAAGGTTTGACTGATATTTAATGTTTTTTTCCTCCTACAACAGAAAATCTTTCCTTCTGATTCAGCGGAAATGGAGCGGAGTTGCTTGGCACAAAAAGAGAGAGGTCAACGCACGTCCCGCGAATATGAAGACACCCAACAACAATGGCACAAACCTGAAAAGGTGTTGCGAGGTGACCCCAACATGGTCGGGCTTCGGGTAGAACGGCCGCTGCCTCCGTAGCTTCGGCATCCTCCGTCTAGGAAACACTCCCCACCTTCAGCTGTCCTTTGTGGGTGGTTCGATTGGTGGTGGATTCCACCTAAGCTCTTGCATGAGGTCGACGCTGCTGCGGGTGTCGACGGCGAGGATGCGTCCGCCTGAGCTGTCGACTTCTCCAAAGTTCCCTCCGTGCCACCATCAGAGGCGTGGCCCTTATAGATCCCTCTCCCTCCGGCGTTCTTGGAACAACATGGTATGTCAAGCATACGGAAAGCTGGAGTTACCGCCACTTGTAGCAGGTGGCTTGGCTGAAGAAAGAACGGTTTGGCAATTGTTTGGCATGTTTTCTTGCGGAACTACCAAAATAATCACCCATGTCAGGTGCGGTAGGGTGCGTGTGGGGTCTGCATGAGTGGCGATCTATTCGCGGTGATTGCCCACCTCGTTGTCGGCCGACCCAGACCGGTATTCGCTACCGTGGGCGGGGACGATGGCGTAAGTGGCCGGGGATGGCGGCGAGTCCATCGAGGGCCGCTCCGACCTGGGACAAAACGCCGATCAAATCTGGTTTGTTTGTATGTTTGTGTGTCTCGGCGTTGTCGAGGGCATATCGCTCTCGGTTGTTACGCACATATGTGAGCGCTAGACGGACGCACGCACTGACCTCTACAGTAGGCTCGAAACCTACTTGCGGGATCCCAGTAGAGTGCGACGAGACACAAACTAATCAAGCGTGTTCTTCGGTACTTGACACAACAGCCAGCCGTGTTTGTTTGTAGATCAGTACGTCTAACGGTGGTGACTATATGTTGTGGTGAGCGTGCCAAATTTGCCAGAGACCCTCCTTTCCGTCGGCGACATACGTCACGATTCAGTAGTACCCATACCTTACGTGTCCATCGTTTCGCCGCCCCACACCGAGAACTGGCGCCAGCGACAAGCCTGCTGCGCTGGATTGGCTTGGTCCTACACCCTGCGTATCCCACCCCATGCCGTTCATCATGTCGATTCTGCGAGACGCCGTCTGAGCGGAACGCCTGGCTGATCTTACCCTAGCCGCAGCTGCGGAGAAGGTAAGATGGGCCGACCACGGCTCGTTGCTCATTCCAAACTCCAAGTCATCACTACCTGCGGCTGCCGGTGCGTCCACCTTCGGCGGGAAATCGTTCCGATGGTCCGTGTACTGCTCCATGCTGAGACCCCTTCGGACTATTGGCTGAGAGCTCGTGGTGCACCTGATCGAGGGAGACTCTCGCCTCGCAGCGCCCGAACGAGGATCAGCCCATAATCCGCCGCTGCCGGAGTGCGATGCTGTGCTCCCATGCCCACGTCTGCCGCCAGTGCCGCGGTCTTCCCCCCTACCCCCCCAGCCTCCCCCATCTCCTCCTTCCCCACCTCCTCCTTCCCCACCGCCGATCCCATCGACACCCCGATTTGCCTTAACGATCGTGGACGGTTGTCCCTCGCCGCCCGAGACTCCATTCCCGTGCTTGACTGGCCTCGGCGAAATTCCAGCTCCTCGCACGGTTCCTGTCCCGCTGTGTGCCTCATTGCTTCCGGCCGTGCTTCCGCCGAGGACCCTCCGTGTGACGTTGCGCGGAAACAGTAGGCGCCAGAGACTGAATCGCGAGCGTGCGGCCGTGGAGGTGGGGGTCGATTGCTGGCGCGTCGAGGCTGACCCCGCCAGTGTTTGCTCCGGGCCCAACGATATGGCTCCTGTCCTCTGCTTCTTCGTTACCTGAAGTACAGGATGACGAATTGATTCAGCGGGAGGGATGTTGGTTGGCAGACGGGTGGGTTCCTTCTGAGGCGATAGTCTATCATCATAAGTCTAAATGGATGCATGTCATCGATCGGCAGCGGTCGTTATTGGAGTACCTGTGGTGGACAAGCGCGCTCGCTCGGCCAATCTAAATCTATCTCGACGTCTGGAGCTTTTTAGGGTAGTCAAGAGATACAGTATACAACCACTATCGATTCCAGACCAATTTCTCCCTCGACGTGGATCGAAAGCGAAAGGCACATCACGGCAGAGACAGGTGGCGTTTCCTGGACAAGCGCGCCAGCCCCTATGACTCAAACTCACCCCATATCGATGAACTCTCGCATCCCTTGCTCCTCTGCTTCGTCCGCCGTTGGTCATGCCGTTAATGGGCTTGATGTTTCTCTGGTTACTTGTTTTGCTGCACATACGCCGGATGGGGCTGGCACGACCGGTACGGTAAACGGTATCCTTCGCCGCGAAAGACACGAGAGGAGGCCGAACCGTCTCGAGGATGACACGCGCACAGCTCTTTGTGCTGCACGAGAAGTAGTGGTCAGCTGCTGCCTTACACCGCGCGTCAGAGTACGATCGATGAGGCCAGATTGTACTGGTCCGGTCTCTTCTCTCCTTCGCCTGCTCTCCTACAGCAGTGTTGTAGTAATACCTCTCGGCTCAACAAACAAACGCACTCTGTCGTTCAGTGTTCAGGCTGAAGCGACGACGGAGCATCCGCTGTGGTCCACGTCACACCGCTCCACAACGCGCTGGTTGTGGTTGAGTTAGTTTCCTTGACTTGGAACAGAGGGCCTTGGGTCTTGTGTTGTTGCTGATGCGTGAACAGGTATGGCACCGCGAAGAGTGAGTAACGAAGCGAGAGGGGAAAACACGTCATTTGTTTTTGTCGCTCCCTTCGTCGGCGGAAAGCCGAAACCGTCGATATCTGCATGGTTGAGAGAAATGAAGTTCGGAAGATACCACCCTCCACTGTTCACAAGATAAGATAGTGTACTTCTCTGACATCAGACCCTAGCCCGACCACCGCCACCGCGTGGCACCACTTCTGTAGATACACATTCAACTTCGACTGCACGAGTAACACCACTGTTGTTGGAGGCAACGGTCGTACAACCAGGGGATGGTAGTATGCCATCCCCGGATGTTACACGTGGTATGGTCCGTCCGGGGCTTTCAATCCATGTTGCCGCCCTGCACTCAGGTGCACTTCTCTCGGGGTGGGGCAGGTTGTTCAGAACTTCAAAGACACCGTGCAAACGCCCCGTCTCCGGGCGCACAATTCTTTCGATCGTTTTTTTTTTGGTCTGCTCTTCGCCTTCCATCACCAAATAGCCGCAAAATTTTGTTCTCAATCTTCAGCGAGAACCAACTTCACGATATATTTTTTTAAGGGGTGCGGCAAGTGATTCCTCTCAACATTCCGCAGGTGTCACTTTGACTTTGATTATTACTAAAAACGAAATTCCGCGAAAAATTCCACGGTGTGTGTAAACGCGAGATTTTTCTTCAGTCTTGAACCTTTTTGTCAGTAAAATAACTTGAAATTAATCTGGTGCAATCTCCATTTGGTTGAAACCTTTGGTGTTTGCCTCGACGTGAGGGTTACTATCATGGCTGAAATTCCCTCTAGTATGACATATATTTCGAAAGTTACGGCACAAGACGCGAAAGGACAAATTGTCCCGGACGGACCATACGCGCGGTGCACTCAGTGTGGCACTGCTGTGGGTAGCATGTGATCCAGTGAGCAGGGCCATAGACTCTTGAAACATACATAATGAAATATTCCTTGCCCATCAACTGCTGCAGCAACCGACGAATGCTGGCTCCGTAGGCAATCGGATGGCGTCGTGTTGATCCCCCTGTTGAAAAGAGCATGTGACCAAGCTAGGTCGCCCTTTCTCTCTGTGAACCCCTGTTGTTTGCGGCATTCGCTGTTGTGGTTGGTACCGAGGCGTACAGCCTGTACTCTTGTGTCCGTGCAGTCACATGCATTTGTGTCTCGGGTCTGCATTTGTTTGGTGGTACGATCGCACGTCGCAGGTGTGGCGGACTAATGTAGTGCACAAGATCCGGCGTTATTGTACGCTTCACGTCCCCGTGGTGCACAAAAGTTAGTCTCCCTGACCCTAGAAATAGAAAATCAAGGCAACTTGGAGCCATGCCCTCAAAAACACCCAGGAAAATCTACGTTTAATGAGACCGCTGGGTAAGGTAGAATCGCTCGACCACCTAGCATCTCGACAGTACGCACGAAAAGGCTTCAGGTTTATGGATGCAATCATTGTTGTGAACACGAGTCATTCTGCGGTGAAAACCGTTGATATTTGCGTCTAGAGGGACACGAGTATCGGAATGTTCACAGGTAGCGCCCGCGCTAGAGAATCTCATGACTTGGCGTCGAAGAATTTCATGCTCAACACTGAAAATATGAGCACAAATTTAAGACCCCCTGAACAGAGCCACTACGAAACACATGCAGCGGCCATGGGTAGCCCACACGAACTCAGAACCTCAACCTCAGCAAAAACCATAGGTTCTTACATGCGGGCGCTATCTGTAGTATCTCTCTCCCTCTCTCTGCATTTCTCTGCCACACGCAACCGACCCTTCAAATATGTGGCATTCGGCATGTTTCTTCTTGCGACGAAGGCATTCTCCACGAGTTTTCCAACGGCATATGAGGGCGACACGCGTGTGATACCATGTAGTCAACGATACAGGATGTCGCAGACGCAAGCTGCTACGGTCCACTCTTTGGTTTCGGCCGTCTTTCGAACAGGTCGACTACGCATTCGCCTCCCCAAACTCATACCACGACGTGAACCAGGAAAAAAGCGACGTCGAATCGAGGTTGCGGATTTCTTCGCAACCGTTGCCTTCTACCCCCGAAACCAAGGCATCGCGCCGTTGCTCAGGAGGCACAAGGCCAGACTCTGATACAAAATTCAGATGCGCACGGGAAGCTCGTAGTGATGCAGACGCGTACAACATGCCCCTCGTAACATAAAAAACAACTACGATATTGTAAACAATCCAGTGGATTCCGTCAAATGAATCCATGGTTCGACAGAAACGCAGGACACAAGGCAACGTTCTGCAGCCGACGGGGAAACTCATGGCAAGCTACTTCCTGTAGGTGTTCGTGTTACGTCTCCAACCAACAGCGGGGGCGGCGGGGACACACATGCCACGAGTGTCAAGCGTGAAGCGTGAACGAGGAGAGGTGCGCTTGCACAAATATGCAAGTTTCCACCCCTAACAAAACACCTGGGCCCTCCCCCCCCTCCCTATCTTGATCATCTCCATTCTGCTGGCTTTCTGCGGTTGCGCCGTACATGCACATATGTGGCACCCGCCCTGATCATTCCGGTGACTAAACCCTTTCCTCGTCAGCGAACCCGCAACCGGACGAGCGCGGGAAGAACGACGTTCCACCCACAAGGCACGAAACACCAGCGAAACGGTACCAACTTTTGCCGACAACCAAACCCGTTCATGCTAAAAGCTGTCGGATAAGCTAACGAGTCTGCCGGTGCGCAAAACGCCCATGTTGCATAGAATCGTCCGCAAACACGTGCTGATCACAGGCGAGAGCGTGGGAGCACGAGTCCATTTTAGGGAACGTTGTACCTTGGAGAGAACGCTGCCTCTGTCGACCCTTGATCATGACTCTCAACCTTCATTAATCTCGTCACCATCAAGCAATCGCATGTGCGGAAACTACAGCCTGAAATAGGCTAACCAATTTCAAAGAGTGGACATCTTACGCCACCTTTCACCCCCTTACACGCTATCGAGGAATATAAAACAAGGCGCCGCCGACACCAAACACCACGCATTACCTCCCATTTACATCGGTACATCGAGGGCCGCTCACTCATTGTAGAATACCCTTCCAACCACCCGCAGCTCTGGCCCGTCCGGTTCAGAAGCGGTAGCAGCGGTCGTAGCGCCACCAGCGAGCCTGTTGCATTCCACCCTGCCACCACCATCACCGGCTTCGCCTTCGATATTACCACTGGCGGCGAAGAGAATATTGTTGGGGAGGGAGATGCCGAGGGAAGAGCAGCGTTCGCCGACCGTGGACCACATCCGGCAGGCGTCGCAGCCGGAGGCGGGAGGCGCCTGGGGGACGTCCTTATTGTTGCTGCTTCCGCCGTCGTCGAGATGCTGCTGCTTCTTTTTCTGCTGATGAAGGCAGCGTCTGACGTGCAAGAGGGCGGTGCTCAGGACGCGGAGCGTCGACTCGCAGAGCCGGCATGAAGAAGGGTGGTCGTGGTCGCCGCCGCACTGGTGATCACCGCTGCATGAGTCGCCGGCGTCGCCGTTGCTCTTGTCTCGGAAGAGGCGTGTTTGCTGCCCCACCGGGGGGGATACTCGTGCGGCTCCTCCTCGCCCCTTGGTGGATCTCCGGCGCTTGTTCATGAGATGCTCGATGCCCATGCACACCGAGGCTACCTGGTGCGGTGCGGTCGGGGAAATACGAGCGAAGATTTTTAACAGGGAAGATGAGGCCACAACAACAACAACAACAACGATTGGGGGGGTGGTGGTGATACCAGAATAACGCGACGAGCGCCAGCCCGATCTACCGAGGTTCAGGACGCCACCTGCAAAGGGATCCATGAATGGTCGAAGGCGGTTGATTTACATGCGACCGTCTTGCAGTCGGGAGTGAACCGAGTTCCTGTGTGGGTAGCAACCACGAGTCAGACGAAGAAGTCAGACAGAGAGCATAATTCTTCTGCGAGAACAACAACATTGCGATCGTAGGCGGGGCGGGGGG
>CACKRE030004947.1:85938-98235 GCA_902602495.3 Ectocarpus sp. CCAP 1310/34 | reverse complement strand
CATAATGGCATTCGATTCTGGCCATCGAGTTCGTTTTAGTTTGGAGATTCATTACGGACGCCACGATTGATTTTTGGTTGCATATGTCTGGATGTATCTACAATTTTCGGAGGGCAAACAAAATAATAACAATACTAGTTGATCGGAAAATTCAGTTGAGAACACCCGCCGTGGACCTGATCAGAGCTTGGCTTCTGTCAATTTGGCAACGATCAGTCGCATCTCTTCGCCAAATTTTGTAGATTCGACGTTCCATTACGTACGGTAGTTTGGGACCTGTGTGCAATCGGCCCAAATGACTTGGCTTGGTTCACCAGCAATGTAAAGCGTCGGTCCGAGGAATAGGTATTAGGGCCGGCCCAAATGCACAAAACTTTGGTTCACCGGTAATGTTATCAACATGTTCTTAGGCCGATCGTATACAGGTGCTATCCAGGTGATTCGGGACCATCAAGTTTACCTCTCAACTTACAATGGGTGAAGCAGCGAGCTCGGTCATAAAGCTGAGAACACAATTTCCCATTTCGCGAACCCTGACGTGAACGGTTAATACTGTAGTTCATACGATGGCTGCGGGGCCTTTCTTTTCTGTTCTTTTCAAGAGTCTACCATGCGTCTCAATTCAAAACTGAGAGAGATGTCCGTCGGTTTTCGAAGTCCGCCAGAAGAACACGGGACTCAAATGATAAAAACCTGTGCAACCCTTGAGAAAGTCCGCGATCGGTCCGACACTGTCAGGAAAAAGAAGAAATTTGTCGTCGCTGGCATCGACGACACACTTGTTCGGATGCCCATCAATGGAGCCCTACTCTGGGTGAGCGGAGAGTCCGGGGTTGTGGTGGCTATGTCCTGCCACCGGAGGTTGGCTATTTCCTTTGGTACAATGTGGCGAGGAATGCCAAGCGTGACCTAGCGAACTCAGTCAAGCTAGGGTGGTGCGGAGAGAGGGCGAGCCTTCGTGGACCCATTTCCCCATTCTCCTAAAGATCCATCAACTCTTCGCAGCCGTTGGGAATCAGAAGAGTTGTGGACCCTCGGAGCACGGTAATCCATTATGACATATTCCCTCAGATCCTACTTTTTATGTACGTGTATCTGTGCCCCCTGAATCTCCATATCCTGACCTCCACATAGCCCACCTTTTGCTTCGCCGAAAACCCAGCTTGTTGAAGTTGGGTTTTGGTGCACATGCATGTTTGCATGATACTTGTGGTGGAGCAGGTATGGATGTATCATAGGATCCAGATACAGCTGTTCGAGAAAAATTAAATCTCTCCCTCACTATCCGAAGGCAGCTGACAGACAGCTGACAGTGCCGTGTGGAATACACACGTGTTGGAAGCAACACCGTACGGATTTACTCCCTCCAAGGCTCGTACAAGCTACCAGGTATTGATGTCAATCAATGATGTGTCAAAGCTTATCCTTGTAAAGTATCAAGAATTTGTACTTCGTGCGGGTTCTGGTTCGCGTGACCATACCGCTGGGTGTAAGCAATCGTGTTGCTTATGGAGTACGATAGGCATACGGTGTTCGACAGTCTTATGACTATTTTCATGACTCATGATTGTGTCATCAAGTTGCGACCCTCAATTCCACTTGAGACCGATTAACTTGACATTTCCTCGCCAGCACTTGACCCAACCAAGTGCTCGATAGCAACCTTATTGTTTGGATGCTATTCCTTTCACCGTTTAGTCTAGACACTTTGGAAATGCATCTTCTATTTACCTTCGGACTTCGGTTACTTTTCCGCTGAGTACTTTTCTTGTTCACACATTTTTCTGGCTTGGTACAACGTGTTTGGCCTTGCTTTGTGCTTTGTGCGTTTGTTTGTACTCGGATCCCCAACTTCGTCGCGTTTTCGTTTCGCTATTTTCTGCGGCACTTCGGACGATTTCTTGGCGGGCGCGATGTCCAGATCATGTTTCGATCGGTATGCGGAAATCATTTTGTGGCATGGCGGCACTTGGTCGGCACGATACATCAGATCTGATTCAGGACCGTATCCTTTCAGTGTTAGACGATATCGATCGTTGTGCGGACCTTGTCGGCCTTGACCGCTTCCATGCCCTACCACTTTCAATACGACGTATCTTTCAATTTTCGGTTGATTTTCGTCGTTTGCTGTCAGGGCAGGTACAAGAATTTGTCTCCGGAGAAAAAATTCAGCCAGTTTTCCAAACTGTGGTGCTGGTGGTTTTTCCCTTTTATGGTACTGTTATAGATGGGCAAGATCCACGGATATTTCTCGTGTTTTACTGACTCGCTTCACCCTATACACAACTGGCGACAGTTGTGAGCAGATGGTATACGGTCTTGGCCAAGGTAACTGCTTCAGATTTGGTCCATCTATTCCCTGGTGTGGTCGGCATACGAGCACTTGTTGACCAGGTTTAAAGACGGGGTACTGCGGTAACTTTTCGTTTTTTGCAGCTTGCTTCTGTGCACGTTCCGTGAGGTTACTTCGCGCTAGTTCGAAAGCAATTTGTAGATTTTTTCGTGACTTTTGAGCAAAACTCTCGATATCTGCAGTTGATCCTACATGTGGGATTCCGAGAATTACATCTGATTCTTTCTACCGGTAACCGTGCTTGACGACCAACATCAAGAATAACGGGGTCTCATGCATGGTTTTATCAAACACACGTACTATCCGCTAGTTGAACCCTTGGTAGGAGATCCGCCTAGTTGTCACAATTCATAGAGCTATGCATTGCGGGCATGGAATGCATCGTTGAATGCACACGCTCAGAGACCGAAGTACCTTGCGGATGATACGGCGTCGTGCGTGTTTTCTTGTTGCCCAGGATTGTTTGCGACTGATAGATTATGTTTTCCTCGAATTCAGTGCCTTGATCAGAGTGTAGCATTTCAGGCGGGCCAAAGATATTGATAATCCGGTCAATGATTACACGTGCCACGGTGTCAGCAGTTGGTGTGACAATTGCATGACGCGTAAAGTGGTCCATCATAGAACGCACATATTTATATCTCGCTTCGACTGCTGACATTGAGAATGATTTGTACTCGACTGCTCGACTAGGTCGACTGATATTCTTTCAAACGGTCGCTGTAAAGGTACGTACGTAACCCGTCGGCAGTTTCGAACTGCTGACATTGAGGAGAGTGATTTGTAGTCGACTAGGTCGACTGATCTCTTTCAAACGACCGCTGTACAGGTACGTAACCCGTCGGCAGTTTCGGGCGGCGGTGAGGTGTCTTTCTCCGTTGACAGGCCTGGCACTCTAGGCACCAAGTCCGGATGTCACGATTCATTGATTGCCACCAATATTTTTGGCGTCTTCTTTGGTACGTTGGACGAAATGCGAGGTGTCCACCTGAAAGAGCGTGATCATGGTATGCGTGCATCACTAAAACGGTGAGGTCATGTGGGACTACAAGTTGATCACTAAAAGTGCTTCGTTTTCGTAGGTGTCCTGGCACATACGATTTCAACACTAAACCGTCTGGTATGGCTTAGTACCACACTGAGGTTGGTTGCCGTTTCATTGTCTGGTAGCGGTGCTTTGGCGTCTAAAATGTATCGGACGTATTCGTCGTATTCTTCGGCTTGTTTCCCGCGCAATTTCTCATGATCAACAGATTAATATACTTTCGTGGCGCTGACGAAAATTGAATTGACTGTGAATAATTCTTGCAGCTTTGGATCGTCCGGTACATTTCGGCAAATCGGTGCAAGGTTCGGCGCAGTTCGTTCTTGTTCATTATCGAACACGAAAAGTCGCGATAACGTATCCGGCACTACATGAAACTTTCCCGGTTCATGTTTTACCGTGAAATCGAAGGATTGCAGTGCTATTGACCATCTAGTGAGCATATTTGACGTGTCTTGCATCGTATAAAGATATCGCAATGCCGCATCGACAGTTATGCACGTAAAATGTCTACCCCATAAATAAGGACGCCAGTGTTGATTAAATTGCTACAACAACAGCAAAGCATTCTTTCATGGTGGCAGAGTAGTGTTGCTGGCTTTTGTTGAATCGCAATCGCTGGCTAAAGTATGCTACTAAATTCACGTCATCGCCATTCTGTTGTGCCAGGAATGCTCCTGCTCCCACTTCAGATGCGTCTACGTGGATCACTAACTCTTTAGAGAAGTCCGGAAAAAGCAAAAAAGGAGGTTGGTGAGTAATCGTTTCACTTCGGCAAGTTCTTCATCATGTTTCGGACCCCAGCGTGTCGCTACCGACTTCACTACGTCTTTCTTCGTAAGGTCAACCATTGGCGCGGTGACGGCGGCGAAGTCTGGGATGAGTTCCTGATATAGTTGACCGTTCCTAGGACTGATCGCAAACTGTTGATGTTTGTTGGCGTTGGCAACTCTAGTTTCGATTTTATCCGATCTTCACCTAGACGTATGTCATCTGCGGAAATAATATGCCCCAAAAACTTCACTTCCTTTGGCCCAAATTGTACCTTTGATGCTTTTAATGTAAGACCTGCCGCTTGTAGCGCTTGAAAGGCATTTTCCAAACGAGAGATATGACCCTGCCATGTAGATCAACAACAAATAAGATCATCCATGTACACGAGAAGACCAGATTTTGGACCAAAATATGCGAAAGTCAATGCTATCGTACGTTGAAACAGAAAAGGCGCATTGGGGAAACCAAACGGGAGTCGTTTGAAAAACCATTTTCGGTCCCGAGTAACGAATGCAGTCTTGTCTTGTTCTGCTTCGGCAATTGGTATTTGGTGGTATGCACTTTGTACATCGCAGACTGTGATGTATTTTGCACCTGCTACTGCTGTGTCAACGTGACTTGCCATTTCAGGCATTGGCCACGATTAACGAATTACATTCTTGTTGATCGTCGCTCTGTAATCTACCCAGAATCGGGGACTGCCGTCAGCTTCTGCTACCAACGTTACTGCTGACCCCCATGGGTTCGCTCTTTGCTCGATTATCCCAGCTTCTTCCATTTCACCAACACATTTGTCAATAACCTCTTGCATTCGTGGATTTGCACGATATGGAGCTCTGTTGACTGGTTTTGTTCCTGGCTGCAATGGAAAATCAGCCTCTGTGAGAGTACATTTGCCCAGTTCTTTAGGACTCAGAGGGAGAATACTAAACGGTATTTGGTACACAGTTTAAGTACTTCTTCATACTGGTCGGGCAAATGAGTTGTATCTCTGAAGGCTTTGGCTTATGCCTTCTTGAGACCTGTACGGGTTTTTTCCGTTTCTTCAGGGCTCGCTTGAACGCTGCTCATTGTTTGTGGCAGTACTGTTTTCACTGGAGAAATATAGCCCATAAGTGAATTTCTCTTCAGGGATACCGGTTTGTGAGAAGGGTTGGCCAGTTGTGCCATTGCACTATTTTTGGCTGTGCTTATACCAGTGACAGACTGTACGTGCTACTATCACCCTACGGAATGCATCTGGTGTATCCTGCTTGCCAACGTCATCGGACGTAACGATGCGTGGTTGAACTACGTCAGGTGTGGTTTCATCTGGTGCCTCAAGCGAATGAATTTCGACGGCTATTTCATGTTGTGCAGGTATGCTGCATTTCCGTGTAGTGTGCACAGGCACTGCAGGCGTGTCCTTCTTTACTGGAACCACAGAACAGTTCATACTGTTTTCCTGATCGGTCGTGGAATAGCGCGTTTTGCGGTGGACTGCTGAAATTTTGGTGGTTGTTTTGAACGACAATTCTTCCGCTTGCCAATCAAGAACACCACCAAATGCGCCCATTATGCTATGGTCGAGTAGCATATGATCAGGTGCCAACGACGGCAGCACCAGAGCTTCAACAGGTAATGTGATTTCTCCTAGTGTCAGTTCAAATCGAGTGTACCCTGCAATTTTTAGGGGCGAACCATCGGCGCTGCGTAGATTGATTGCTCTCGAGGGTACTGGAAATACTTCCTTGCGTGTTTTCAACGTTGAGTGACTTCTCATGAACTTCCGTGAAATGCATGGTATGTCACACGCCGTGTCGATTATTATTTCATCAACCGATTCATTGTTTATTCTGGCGGGAACACGTACTCGCTTCGATGTCGATCGCAATACCGATCGACACACGGGATATCCAGCGAGTGCAGACACGTCAACAGCATGAAATTCTTCATTACGGTCAGTTCTCATTAGGCTAGACCTATGTTTCGACCTGAAGTCCCCAGCTACGGTAGCTACGTGCAAGGCTTGCGGCGCTAAACAGGCGGCTACTTGCCTTACCTGGGTGCTATCCCCTAGCGCTGGATCTACAGCGGCTACTGCATCAGTTGTGCGGGTACTTGACTTCGGGACTCCTGGCGTTTGCTTGCTGCTACAACAGTCGCGAGAATGTTCTCGTGGCATGTACTTCAACTAACTGTCTTTCACAGCGCTGCTCGTTGACTGCTTTTCTTGTTGTTCCCACCAGAGTTCGTACACCATTGTTACAGTGTTTTGATTCCCTCTCATCTACTCTGTCTGGCTCTCTTCTGCTTGCTCGTGCTTTGCAGTCTATCCCAGTTTGTACGTGCTGGTTTGACAGAATCACATGATGACTGGTGTCCCACGTTGGCCGAGGGATGCTGCCTACTCGGGCGACCCTAGTTTTTGTAACCGTGTACCCATCATTTTTGGCGGCCTCTTCGTTCTTTTTTGCACTCCGCGCGGTGTGCGTCAAGCGTACGTTACTAAATCGGCAACCAATAAAGTCACATTCCTTCCTAGGTTTGGCGGTGTCGGACTTGGCAGTACCAGCGAACGATACTTTCGCCTTCGCCAGCGCGGCAGGACCCCGGGATTTGGAATTATTCTTATCACGTTTGTCGGTCCCCCGCTGAGCACGCCGTTTTCGAAAAATGCAGTGAGAGCTTGGTTTAACGCGTGTTCATGAGGTGGTACATTCAGCGGAGCTGTGCGTTCAGCTTCGGCTAGAAGTCTGGCATACGCGCGTGATGCTCTAAGCGCAAACACGTCAATTGATTCTAATGTCATGACATTACGTGCAAGGAGAGCAATCCGGTTGGCAGGAGCGAACGACGTGGTGCAAGCCGTGACCCATTCCTTCCATGTTTTCGGAGGTGTGATTCGGACCACTCCCCCACTTGCACGCAACGCATTCAGCTTAGCTGGCGGTCGCCATTCGAGAGATGAGCTAAGCATGAGGCTGAGACTTTGGGCTGCGGCACCTCGCACGTAGAGCGCGAGATGTTTGATTGCGCGGTGGTGATCGATTTTGCTTTGAAAGACGTTGTCTGCAGACAAGAGACCGATGTGTGCCCTGTGAAGTTCAATTTTTTCCGGAACATCTTCGTGAGGCAGACCCTCGAGCTTGAGATCAGGAGGTAGGTCAGTAGCTTTCAAACTAAATCGCGCCGTGCTAATCACGTCCTGGTTTACCGTCCTTTGGGTTACCGGGGTAGGGTTGTCCTGGTTAACCATTGCTGGTTTACCTGGTTCGGTGCGGCCTGGTTTACCGTTTTATGGTGTACCAGGTTGATAGGTGAAATTGTCGGTGTAGACATATTCCTCTGTTTAACACTCGCTGCCGTGTGCATACCAGAGCCATTTTCTGCTTCTAGATCGGGGGAAAGAACGCGGATTCACCTTCTGGTTGTCTTGCTGGTGAGCGACTCCCGGCATAAGCATGCTAAGGACCCATGCCGGCGGGGCCTTCTCCGCCTCCACTGCCTTTGTGACCGCGCTGACGAGAACGGCCTCCAGCGGCCCGCCGCTTGCCAGTAGCGGTGCACTCTGCTGACTGGCGGAGTCGGCGCGGTGCAGGATGTCGTGTGCGAGGTCGTCGTCGACGTGGTCGTCATCGTCATCGTCATCGTCAGGGGGTGAGCCGGTGTCGAGGGTTTGGGTTCCAGCCTTGGCGCAGTCGCTAGCGCTGCTGTTGTTGTCTGGCCAGGTCGTGGAAATATCCGCGGTGGTGACTGCTCTGCGAGGGTGCTAAGGTCGCAGCCGCACCGACCGGCGGATTCCCCAGCTTGGGCAGGCTTCGGCTGTCCCTCTTGGGGGTTAGCCGAGCCGTGGTTGGTAGTGGCAGCAGCGTCGGGACGCGGCGTTGCTGGCGGTTTGGGCGTCAGCAGCTTTTCTTTTTTCTGCTGTTGCTGCTGCTGTTGCGACCCTCCGTCCTTTTCCTGCCCTTGCTTCTTCCTTGGATTGGAGCCCATGTTTCACACGTGGGTTGCAAAGATAGAACGCTTCGTCGAATGCCAATTTGGAGCCCTCTACTCTGGGTGAGCGGAGAGTCCGGGGTTGTGGTGGCTATGTCCTGCCACCGGAGGTTGGCTATTTCCTTTGGTACAATGTGGCGAGGAATGCCAAGCGTGACCTAGCGAACTCAGTCAAGCTAGGGTGGTGCGGGGAGAGGGCGAGCCTTCGTGGAACCATGTTCTTTCCCATTCTCCTAAAGATCCATTAAGTCTTCGCAGCCGTCGGGAGTCACAAGAGTTGTGGACCCTCGGAGAACAGTAATATGTTGTTGTTGTTGTTGTTGACTTCACATTAAACCGTATGCCAGTTGCTAAATGCCAAAATCTAGCAAAGACTCTCGGCCCGTGGTCACGAAAGTGCTGGAGCCATCTGAGGATCTAAAGAACACGCACACGTAGCAAGAATATATTTTCACATGTTCCCTCAGATCCTACTTTTATGTACGTACGTGTATCTGTGCTCCCTGAATCTATATCCTGACCGCCACATCAAGTTTGAATCCAAGAATCATGGAGGTGTGAGTCTATGCGGAAAGGGCTCGCCGATCTGCTCCCCCATGTTGACGTGGAGTTAGATGAGAGCGATAGGCGAACATATCTCGAGAAGGCCAAGCGCATTGTCTGTCCCGTGAACGGCGGGCTGGTGGACCCGCACCCGCTCGTTTTTGGCGAATCCAAAGGCGAGTTGCTCAAACGGATTCAATTTTCCAGCAGGGGCCCTAGGAAGAAAAAGCAAACCCACGGAACTCTTCTGTCGGAGATATGGGAGGCGACTCATTGACTGGTGGTGACAACTTCAGCTTTGTGAGGACAACAACAGCAGGATTCTTCGTCAATGCATGCGATTACCCCCTAGGGGCGCGATAAGTTTCGTTCCTGCTCGTCGCCCATTGTGTTTTGCGGGGACAGATGGAAGATGCGATAGTAATGAAGCTGCGTGCCGCAAGCTGGAAGGGTCGGGAGGAGAGGGGCAGCCATACTGGTATTTGTTTGCCCACTTCAAGATATCTGCAGCTATTTTCCACGTAGAGCGAACCAAGGAGATAGTCGCATCCTAGCATGCGACGGGCGCAAGCCGATGGGTCTGCGTATGCCCGTCTCCGTGTTTCTCAGCGCGTGCTCCCTACCCGTCTCGTTTTCATGTGCTGCTCTGCCTTGTGTGAGTTCTGCGGCGGGCACGGTCGCTCTTCGAACACGGGCGGAGCGAGGAAGTGCTGCGCTAACGCCGTCACAACCGCTAACGAACTTTACAGCGAGCACAAAGCCGCCCTGTGCCTGTTGAGTATTTCTACCCTGACACATGGCTTCGCTACCTTCAGGTGACTGCGTGGTTGGGATGCTTGCTCCTAGAATCGGATCATGTCCGCCATTTGTTGAAATCATGCACACCGCTAGGTTAAGGCAGCCCGCCCAGATATGACCAAAGTTGATTGCGGCGGGGACATTGACGCCAGTATCCATACCCCTTGCCTCCGGCGGGCTCGTAAGTGGAATCAAGTTTGTTTTTTCGAATTGGTTTATCGAAGACGAGATTCTGCACCGCATGAATCGCGATAATGCAGAGAATAAAGTGCGTCGCGACAAACGACCTTTCTTTGCATGGGTTGCTAAGCTTCTCTCACCTTTTCGTCCCAATTAGATCAGCTGCAAACCACACCGTTTGAAAAATAGAGGTTTTGATCTCTGAAATTCAAGTGGCCTTCACAACGTGTCCCTCCACAAAACCTGCCCCCGCAGTAATTCTACCTCCTGTCGTGCGCCTTATGTTCGGACCCGCCAGCGTGAATGCGAGGCCGGGAGACTAACTTTAGAGAAGATCCCGAGAATGGTCCTGCTCCACACAGCGTAGCTCCAAGGGCTACCATATCAACTTTGAATGTTGTTTAACGTCCTTGAATGAAGCCAGCATGCGATTTGAATTTGTTTCATCTGCGTGGCTACGGACGCACGGCGGTTGGTCTAAAACCCCTTATACTGCAAAAGAATCGTGGGAGGGGTGAAATATTTGTCGTTGCAGGAGAAAGACCACTGCACTAGTTTAAAATTGATTGGGACATTTCTAGCTACATGGTGCACGGGCCGTAAATCTCACATGTAAATTGGTTTGCGCCATTTTTGTTTGTTGTGGAGCGCTTTTCGTGGCGTCTCAAACCTGGAGTGCTTAAATCTTAGTGAGGTTGGATGGTCGGAGTTTACATGCGAAATTCTTACAGGAAGCTGGGGACTCTGGGCCTCGGTTCGCAAGTATTCGGGGTACAAAGCATCCCGCTACTGCTGTTGACGGGGTAGAAGCAAGGGTAGCACCTGGCAGGTCACCTTGTGGGGCCACAATGTTTCTTCAAGCAGTCTCGCTTGGTTTGGTTCGGACATAGTCATAACCTTGCCATTTGATTTGCATTCCGACGTTACTTGTCAATACATACGTGGACGGAGTTTTTTTTTCTTGTTCTTGAAGCCTTACAGGGGCGTGGTCGTGAATTTATCTTTTGCTAAATGGTTGTTTTCGTGGCCTTCTATCTTCGTTTGTGGCGGGGGGAAGCAAGTGCGATCAACTTGAATGACCTTCATACTTGCGCTCATGAGGGCGGCGCATCCCATCGTGTATTCCTTTCCGCCTTATATTTTATGATTTTGTTAGCAGGGGGTGCTCGAGAGAATGTGAAGCTGCAATGCGCCCTCATTAGAGAACAATGACCGCCGGCGAGCTGTGGTGTGTTGACCTAGAGCTGCATGTTGGTTAACCTCAGGCCTACCGAAAATAAAAGCGCAACGTCTTGCCATCCATCTGTTATACTTGACCACCACTGGCTGCCAGGAGAGGAAAGACCCATCAAAACGGATTCGTACACGACTGAAGTGTTAAAGCAATTCCAATATCGTACACAACTGTAGTGTTAGCCAATTCCAATTCTTGTCTCTTCCGCACAAAAACAGCACTGAAGATTCTTGTGACAGAAAACGTGTGACGGGAAACGTGTGACGCAAACGTGTGACGAAAACGTGCGACACAAAATTCGATATTTTTGGTAGAACCGTGGGGTTAATCCAGAGAACGCTTGGTCTTTTCGCTGGTGAGAGTGTATGCGTGGACAAGATAGAGTGGAGACGAAGAATGAGGTCGTGGTATTTTATGTTCCTCAACAATCTGTGTCAGATCATGTTCTTCGTCGGCAAGCTTTGGCTGCAAGTCTTAGCGAGACTTTTCCAACTCCTTTGCGCGGCCTCAGCCGTCGACATGTCGGTTTTGGAGTCGATTGTGGGGTTAATCCCGAGAACACTGTAATTCTGCCGCGCAACACCGCCCGCAACCGAAAAGCAATTGTCACATACCCTTTATTAGCACACAACTGCTCCATGCCTACTAGTTTATTTCACGCCCTTCGTCATGACCCCCCCGTACCTGTACGTGCACTATCACCTTATCGGAAGGCTAACATAAGATACCGTTAAACAGACAGAATACCACCCGTTACAATTTGTGAATCATTAAACGTCATCCCATGGTGTGGTATTCTATGTCGGTGATTGCCAGTGTGATGATGCGGATGATACGGAGAAATATTCAAACCAGACCATCTCCGAACACTATTTTATTCCGGTGAGTGAGGCGTTTTCCCTCAAAAATATGTGCCACTCCAAAATTCTCACTTTTGCCGGAGGCAGGAAGGCATCAAATACGGTCGTAGCAAGCTTCTTCTTGTTAGTCTCGAGACAAGAACAATGCAGCAACGCACGCTCGAAGCAGTTGTGGCTGCGGATACCGGCCTTATTTTTTTTAATACCGCACGAAAGGTGAGTGAAGAATGTGTATAAAATCTTGTCGGGGGGGAGGGGAGGACGTGGGACAAGGACGTGCGGCAAGATGGGCACGACAACGACAGGTGAGGCGAGCTGCTACAAGCACCGGCTGGATGGAGCGGAGTACAGGGTAGGAGGGAGAAGTGTGCGGGACCGGAGGAGAGGGGAGGCGGGCAAGGTGCGAAATGCTGGCGATGGTATTTGCAGGAACGCAGGCGGGACGAAGGAAGGTGGGACAGGGAGAGCAAGGGAGGGAGCGCGGGCACGGGAAGGGGGGCAAGGGGGAAGGAGAGCCAGCTAGAAAGGCTTG
>CACKRE030004947.1:60518-77136 GCA_902602495.3 Ectocarpus sp. CCAP 1310/34 | reverse complement strand
GGGGGGGGGGGGGGGGGGGGGGGGGGGGGGGGGGGGGGGGGGGGGGGGGGGGGGGGGGGGGGGCACATATCGTAGCCGACAACAGCCAGTATCAATGGTTTAGGGAACGACGACGCCGACGACGCAATCAACAGGAACACTGTCGGGCGGGTCTCCTGGCACTCACGTCAGAGTTCCTTCCCAGGTGTGCTCGTCGCAGAGATCGTAAACGCCGTCCCAAAAGAGGATCGACCCCACGATCGCTAAGAGGCTCTGTATCCAGAGACAAGCGCGAGCAAGATTCGTCCGAAAGAGGAGATGGGAACGACTCGTGAGCCTGCTGTCTTTTTTGCTCCACCGGTGGCGTTTCCAGTTTCAATCAAACCACTCGACGTTCACAACTATGCATGCTGCTGCCTCTGTTGTAGTCGTGATCGTCGTTGTTGCTCGTAAGTCTTGGCGCCAGAGCTCGCCAACACAGCCGTTCGGTACTGAGCCTTACAAACACCGGTGACCTTGACTAGATTCCGTACGAAGGCCTCGCTGAAGTAGATGCAATCACGGCGGACCCCGATCACAAAAGCAAAGTCCGATTGCTTCCAGAACAGAACAACTATGATTCGCCTCAAACGAACAACACTTCCAACTCGTGACGACGACTTGTTTACCAACAGCGACTCGAATAGACATGCGCCCGCTGTCCGGGTCGTCTATGTCCACATGTGAGGCAGACGTACATCAGCGCGCCGTGATAATGGATGATCGTCCGGAGTGCGAATTGTCGCACCTGGACAACCTTGAGGATTTCGCGAATCCCACGTGTCTGGGGATCAAGCTATTCCCCTTCGTTTTGACCCCCGTTCACCGTCTTACGAATTCACCAGTTCGTACTCCCTTCCAACAGTCTTCTGGCTGGAATATCTCACAGGTCTCAAATCCTTGCCAACAGTCTCCTCCAAAATTTGCGGGCATAGAAAAGAAAAAAAAAATAGACCAAGACCAGTCCGCTCGGACTCTTGCCCTTTCGAGCGGGAATGAGCATCGTCGAACCGCGGTGCGCTTGCTCGTTTCATGGGGGCAGAAACGGAGGGAAAAGGCTGTCACTCTTATCACGCCCTACCCTGGCGTAGAACTTGGCTTCGTCGCGCCAGCGGAGCCTGCCCTGCACCAGCAGCGAGCCCATCTCGGACAGCGAGCCCTCCTGGTCCAAAGAGTCCATGCCTTCCGGGGTTCGTGGGCACACACGTATCGTTAGGGGCCACAGCAGCTGCTACAAAATGAAGAAAGAGTTGGTTGACAGCCTCGCCAAAAACCGCGTGAAGACTACGTGTTCTCCGTTGACTTAAATGGCAAAACTGTGGCGGACCTTGTCGATCTTGGGCGACTCTGATATCTGCCAAAGCGTTTGGAGAACAGGTTCCAAAAGGAACCCTAGCACATACTGAGAGAAGACGAAAATCTTTTCCTTGGGTTCATTGCAACCGCCAGGCCGCGGACGAGAGAGTAAACAGAATACAGTACGACGGCGCATTAACATGAAAAGGGTAGCCCACGACCGGCGGCAGATACTGTACGGGTAGCATTACAGTAGAAGCGTTGAGCATAAAAATCCATTGGCGCAGCACGTCAAACGAAGAGGAGGTACTGGACGAAGGCCGTTTGCATAGCCCATGTCAAGAAAACAGCAAACTACAACTTCGGTGCACCCAAGTCGAACTGCCTGATAGGTGCTTCGTTCCTTTTGCCCAATTCTCACATCCACGAGGGGCAGTTCTCATCCAGTGGGGGCAAATGAAAGCACGTGTGCGCGTGCCAACGGTCGCTGAAGTATAAAGATCAAAGGACCATGTGTAGATATTCGGGCAATCTCTAACATCACCACGGACATATGTCGGTGAGGAGCACGAATTTTCCCATTACACTGATTATCCTTGTCCAAAAATCAACAGATATCAACAAGTCGGACGAAAACTCGGCACCTGCGTTCGAAAAAAAGGTTCTGGTCCAGACCATGATCCAAGCGCCAGCCACCGCCAGCCCTAGCTCTTTCCACAACCCTGTCCCGCCAGGAACGTGCCTATCGAGCAGGGTCCAGACCCCCTGCATTGGACATTTCACCATCCCACGGGGCCCAAAGAGTCAAAGGAACGATGCTTTAAGGGTACCAAATGTCCTGCATGCGCTATACACCTGTGCATCGTCAGGCCTGCGACGGCGACGTTGTAAACCTCGTTTAATTTCTCATAACGCCGCATATTCAGCCAAGGTGGACATATCGGGTAGCGATTATCTAGGAGTTCCGCCGGCCAAGCAGGCGAAGTGTTGCGCCAACGCACAAGAATCCCGGAGAAGCTCAGCAAGGCATGCCCCTGGTTACCTCGGCCCCGCATGCCCTATTGTAAGAGTATCCAGTTGGCCACGCAGGAGAAGAAACGCAGCACCCTGGCACCGAATCGCGCCTGAAATGCGTCCCCCGAGCGATCGTGTTCTCGAAAAAAGAAGAAAAAAAACAAGAAGGACAACCCTACCGTTGTAGAGTTACGGTGGCGTGCTATGGAACTGGGCCACCCTGGCACCGCACGTCTCTAGCCCAACGCTTGCATGAATCAAACTCAGAGAGCAGAGACGCCCAAAGTAGCGGTGGAGGGTAGACATATGGATGTAGAGACTAACGAGGGACAATCCAGCGCCTAGCGTAGTACAAGGGCGTCCGAATCCCACGAACGACCGGGCGACGGCGGCGCGATCCACCAAGACGGCCGAACACAATGCAAAAACAACCCAGCTCAACCCACAACGACCCAAGAACGGGCCTGGCTCCAACCGACCGTCATTTGTGAATTGAAACTGCAGCAGTAGATCAGCATACTTCCAAGACCCGACCCAGCCTGCGTTCACAACCGTGTTTTGGAAAATATGGACTGTTTCCTGAAAGAAGTGCAAAGCGCACTTGCACATTTAATCCACACGCCAACTCCAAGAGGCACTCTAGAATAAAGGCCTACGTTCGACCCTGTCGAGCCGACATGTAGCGGTGACACGTAGGAGCCAAATTGAGAGACTGCTGTTATACAATGAATGGCAAGCCGTTGCACCAGACTACGGTGGTCAAGAGTGATCCAAGACAGGAGAACATCTCCGGACATTTTCGACGAGGGTCGCCGGCTCCCCAAGAGGAGGTGGCGTCGGTCGTCGATGTTGACCTCCCAGTCCAGCCGGGATTCCCGGCCAGCGTCGGCTCGCAGCTTTACAGCGGTGGTTGGCAGGACACCCAGCAACCTCTCACAGCGCCTTGGTAAGAACCCGTCGTAGCCTGCGGCCTTCCACCGCGTCGGTGACGGCACGGGTGCCTTCCCTCAGGAGGAAGCCATGAGAAAGATGGGAGACCGGGGTCATTCCACACGTGGTTTTGGCACACTCTCCGGCTCTCGGCCACGACGGCGCGAAGGAGGGGGCCAACCAGGCGCCACCTTCGCGTGAACAGGCGGGCCCCGAGGGTGTCGACGCCGAGGTTGAACATTGCCGTGGATCCCACGCGATCCGCCGCGCATGCGCGGAAGCGCCGCAGACGGGAGGTAGGCGATGCTGTCGTGGTGCAGCGCAGACATCGTGTCAACATATCTTCCCTACAAGGAGGCCTTCCGGGGAACAGCAGGCCTACCCCTGCCCGCCGGATCGACGAAAAACGACGCTGGTGGTACATTTTGGGAGGGGAGCTCAACGCTCTCGGAGATGTGCGTGCGCCGCTGGACTGAGAACGCCTTCGCTGCTGTGGACACCCTCCCGCACCTCGGATAGGATGGTTATCCCCCTCTCCACCCGGGAGCACGGGGCGACCGCCGTGCTCCACCTCGGCTCCGAAATCTCGGGCCCACCTGTGAACCGCGGCGTTCCCACCGGAGAACCACCATCGCTTCCGCTGCGTCCGTAGCCCTCAACGGCCTATACCTCCGGACTAGGCAGCGCGGGTCTTCGAGAATACGGTGGAAGGGCTCGACGCAAGGGACGGCGGCGAAAGACGGCCACCTCGCCGGGATAGGACATGTCATGCGAGGTGCGAGAGGACCTCCATAGCACCGAAGCCGTTCTTGGCCATTCGGCGTGTGTACATCTCCAGACTCGTTTCGTTCTCCCAGAATGTGCCAGCATTTTCCTCGATCTGGACGGCAGGATTTGTGCTACATGTCTATACTGCAGGTCCTATGCCCTTGAAGGTCTCTGTGTTGCGATGATATCTGTGCAGTTTGAAAACTGCATGAGCACAGCATCGTCCACCTCCCGTGTGCGGTGCCGTTTTCATTGTTCCGCGCAAGCGCGGTGGATCGCGCGGGATCCACCACCACAAGGCAGCAGGGCTGACATAGCTCTCTACATACCGGTCGCCCCGGTGGTCTAGTGGGTACCCTCGCAGCCTGCTACGGGCCAGGTCATGGGTTCGAGTCCCGGCAGCGTGATTTTTTTCTGACTTAATAAATCCTGGTCTAGGATGAAAGCGACGCACTGCAAAGCTCGTTGTTAGTAAACCATAATCGACTTCGAAAGTCGCGAGGAAAGGGATTGCTGTACCCTTCTCGCGATAAAAAATATCTCAGGCAGGAACCGCAGGAGGGGGTCCTACCCCCCCTCCTGTGTGACCCCGGTTGGGTCGTCTAGCTAGTAGAAGTGGAGGATAGGGACCAGAGGGGCAGACGACAGAGTCCAATGATGGGAGGAAAAAAAATAAAAAAAATACGCTGGTTTGCTGCGAACAGCCAGGCTTTTCCCCCATGGGCCACCGCCGAAAACGCCGAATTCCGAAATATGTTGAAAAAAAAAATGTCACCGAAAACCAAAAAGTAGCGCCGTTTTTGGAGGGGGCTCCGCCGAATCATGGGTTGAGGTCGCCGATTCTCGCCGATGAATTCACGGTGCCCCTGCTTGCGACCCCCAGGAGGAGATAGCTTGACACTCACACACCCACACGGCTTCACACACACAGCTGAACGGCGGTGCGATGCCGTCGCCTCTTACCGGTATGGAAGCCTACTCTGGTGATAAAAGATGGGAAAATAGCAGTGGCGACGAGGATTCGGAGGAGGAGGTGCAATTTGTCGGTCGAACGACAAGTGCCGCCGCTGGTTCTGGTGCCGACAGCGGCGGCAGCGGCAGCGGCAGTGCCACACCACCTGCTGCCGGTGCCCGGGATCCAACACGGGTCTCTACAGCCGGCTCAGCTTCTTCCAGCAGCACCAGTGCCTCTGTACTCCAACGTAGCGCTGGTGGCACGATTTCTGCAGCTGGTTCATCTTCTAGAGAGAGGGGCTCTGCACGCCAACGTAACGCTGGGAACAACACTTCCCCGGATACTTCAAAATCGATGCCGCCGGAGGTACAAACCGGTGTGAGGAGTTGCTTCCAAGAGGCGACAGACGCGTCGAAGGAAAGAGCGCGCGAGAAAAGTGAGAAGCGGGCCGCCGAAAAGCGGGCGAAGAGGGTGGACGGGATCGCGAACAACCCTGCTGCGCCGGAGCGAGAGGAGAGGATCGAGAGGGACCGTGCGGTCGTCAGCCTGACCAAACGGAGGAAGTCCCAGGCCAAGGCCGCGACGGCGGCGGGTAAGAAGTGCAGCAGTCGGGAGCTGTCTCCGAGAGAACCCCCAAGTAAGAAGCGCAGGTGTCAGTCCTTGACCGGATCAAAAAGTACCCGAACGAAACCTTGTACCGGTCTCGCACTGGGACGCTGGAGTGCCGAGCGTGCTTTGGCAAGGAAATCACGAATTTCAATCACCGGGTGGACGCCCACATCAACGGGAAGAAGCACAAGGAAAGATTGGCGAGCACGCTGGCGACGGACGGCGAGGACGAGGTGAGAGTGTTCGTTGGTGGTGCAGTTTGGTGTAGTGTAACACACCACTAGGCTACTGCGGTTTGCATTTGCTGCGTACCTGCCTTTGCAGGTGTTTGTTTTGCTGTGTCGCCGCGTCCCTTTGTCCTCGAGATTGTATGTAGATTGTGCAACCCCACACGCCACAACCTACAACCTAACCATGGGACTAAGCTTTCGGTCATGCTGTATGTGTTCGTTTCCTCGCTACAGAATTTGCTCCGCGTGTGTCGCAAGCGCTGCGAAGATCAAGGAGGGACTTACGGAGGCTCGCTGTCAGACAAGGACAAGCTCACACAGATCAAGGCGGTGAGGGGTTGTTTGGCGGCAGGTGTTCCGCTGAACGCGCTGGGCAACCCTGTGTTCGAGACGTTCCTCGCGCATGTCAACGTGAACTTGCCAAGCTCCGGGCATCTGGGTGAGCACATACCTTGAACCCTGGAGGAGGAAGTGAGAAATTAAAGTTACCAATAAAAAACAAAGGAGGAGGACTGTGCCTGGTGTGTCTGTTTTTCAAGACGGTAGTGTGGATGAGTGCAAAATTCAAAATCTCACCGATAAACACAATACTCAACACGTGTGTGTGTCCTGCTGTGTCCTATTCCGTTGAATTTTTCGGGACCAGCAAGCCAAGATACACGATGAGACGGGCGACCGATCTTACCTGTTTTGCTTCGATGCCACTCCCTACCTCTGCGAGTGCTTCGGGGTTGGGGTTCGATTCATCAACGCAAGTGGGCAGGTAATTAAAATGTTGCTGTTGCCGTTCGTCCTCAGAGGCTCTTTGTCGTGCCCGAGTCCGATGGTATCAGTTTCGACGTGAAAGCAGTAGTAATAGTTTGGCAGCCAGCGAAACCACCCAGTTCCTGTGCCCCCTCTCCCTTCGCGTCTATGTTTCGACTTTATCTCGACAGGTGGCACAGGGTGTTCTGCAGTTCAGCATGCTAAAGAAGAGCATGACGGCGGACGACATTGCTGGTGAGGTCACCCGCATCGTCACCCACGAGAATGGCCTCGACCCGGTCAAGTACCGAGCCATCATGGGTGACCGCTGCGCGGCAAACCTTCTAGCCATGTACGCGCTGGCGAAGTTGTTCAGATACGCGGTCGTCATCGGCTGCTTGTCCCACACATTCAACAACATCGCCAAGCAGCTGTGCACCCCGGAGTTGGACACGTTCCTTGGAAAGATGCACACCCTGCTCTCGCACAGCGCTGGAGCAAAGGCGCTCTTCAAAGCGAAAGTCGGAGTCCGCGCCCCATCGACGCCTAGACATCGGTGGGGCTCCAGATTCGATCGTGACTACACCATCGCCATGAATTGGCCGGGAGTGAAGTTCATCGCCGCCTACGAGAGTGCAGACACGGACAAGAGCAAGGCGGCGAAGTCCATGAGGGATGAGCTAGTGCGAGTTCGCGACGACAACAAGGCCCAGAGATTAGTTCTCCAGTTGCAGCTGGCTCTGATGGTGGACGTCGGCTGTTCCGTGACTTCAGCAACCATCGTCCTGGAGGACGACGAGCCATTGGTACGTACATAAATAGGGCTCGTCCATTTTTGGTGGAAAGCAGAAAGCAGACATTTCGCGTCTTTTTTTGCAGAACTAGTTTCTTTCACTGCTTTATCTATTTCTTGTATATCAACATTTGGCCTCGTTTTCCATTCGCCGCTCTCGGTGCCGCTTTCTCACGATGGCAGGCGCACAAGACGTACAACATCGTGGAGCGGTTCCGCAGCAAGTTCGAGCTCGCTGAAGACGGTGTTTTCTCAGAGGATGTCTCCTTGCCCAGCGTCGCTGCTCTTCTCGACAAACTAGTTGGCCAAGGAGACGACCTGGTTAGCTCAACTACGGGCCGCGCGGGCTGCGAGATACAATAGTTTGTAATCTTCACGCTAGATTGTGTAAATTGAAGAGGGCAATGCATCGTGTTTTACTTGTGTGAGAAGATGCCGTTAAGTCATTCCGCGCGTGTTTTCAACGAAGTTTAACCTCGGCTCACCTTCCCCCTTTCTCCCCTGTTGTTCCTTGGTTGCCGTCCGTTAATTTGCGTTGCGTGTTGCGTGTGAAGGGGGCATCTTCCGACTTGCTCTCGAGCGAAATGCAGGACGTCTTGGACACCCTCCGCCAGTACGCACACGACAGGATCGGACGCCACTCCCAAGCGAGGGAGGCCAAGACCATGTTCAAGGCCGCGAAGCTCACGGACTTCGTGTTCATGAAAAGCAGGAAGTACTCCGATGACACCATTCGCATTTAAGGTGCTCCCGTTTGTCAAGAACAAGATGGTCAAGGGGCTTTTGAATGAGAAGGAAGACTACTACATGGCCGCCCGTGACACAGACATCGAGTACGGCCACATGGCGTTCTGGAAGGACAACAAGAAAAGGCTGCCTACGTGGCACGCCTTGGTGTTGGATGTTGCTCTTTTGCAACCATCCTCTGCGTTCATGGAACGAGTGTTTTCCATCCTGCGGTGTTGCTTTAATGAACGGCAGGAGCACGTGTACAGCGACCGTATTTGCGCTTCCGCACTGCTCAAGTACGACAGGGGTCGGGCCCAGAGTAGCAGCTCAGCAGCGAAGACGGGTAGCGCCGAAGATGCCAACAGCGGCGGCGGCGGTAGCGACCAGAGCGATGAAAGCGATGACGAAAGCAACTGATGACCTGTGTTTCAGTTAGTTTCGTGTAGATGCGTTACTTGTTCGTAGTTGGTGGGTCAATACCTGTTCAGATTTGCATGTGTTTGCCCGGACGTAGGCGTGCATGCCATGCATCACGTCGAAGCATCGAAGCATCATAGTACTCCATTTCGTTGATTTGTTTGATAGCTGAGGGCTCGGAATATTGCATGTACACACGATGGTATACGTGCAAGATGTAATTTGTAGAAAAATAAGAGAAGGACGAAGGACACATCATTTCGCTTTTCGCGGACAGGTGACAGGTGACCTCCGCAGTAGTCCAACCGCGTCACGACCCGCTCGTTTGTGTTACTGGAACATGCTGTGTACGTCGCCGCAAATCGCCAACAATCGCCGAAATTGAATTATGACTCGCCGAAAAACATGTAGAAGTCGCCGAAAGTCGCCCAAAAAGGTGTTTGTGGCACACTACAAAAAATCGCCAAAAATTTCCGTGAAACGCCGAAAAAAAAAAACATCACCTACATACGGGGGAAAAGCTTACAGGACAGAACGCAAGACTCCAACATAACAAAAAAAATACCTCGATATTTTGTGTGCCTGCGCCAGTTGCACCCCCACCGTTACACACTCACTACGCCACAACCGCGCCCGGACTGGTGACGAAACCCGATGCACGGCAGCTTATGTGCCTCGTCCTCCCTTCGAGCGAAAGCATCGTGGGCGAAAACAACCCACAGCGCTTTCGAATTTGTGTTCCGCAAGGTCCGACAGATGACCGGGGGACAACAGAGAGGGGGGCCGGCTTTGATTGACTCACCGTCCACAGCATCACGACACCAGGCCACGAAAGCCCTCCACGAAGCACGTCCATGCATGGGCTCCCCCCCGACATCATGCTTTTGTTCCCGACATGCATGTGGGTTGTCATCACAGCACAACCGAGCCTTGGTCGGTGGTAGGGGGTACGCGAATCGTAATGTTGAGGCAGGTTCCCTTCAATCTCTTCGTGCAGAAGAAGGGTTCTGGAAACTTGCGGGAAATTGCCCCTATCAAGCTTTTTCGACCTTGTGGGCAGTCTGCCTCCCAAAAGAATGCGAATCAGCTGTTCGACCTTTGAAAACAGTCACAGCTTTGGCTGAGATGTCTACAGATCGCCTACATTTTTCGCCAGGGCCCAGTTTTGATTTTTCAAGATGCGCAATTTTCACGCAAGATTTTTCCAACACCAGCTTTTGGATAGATCTTGGCCCAAGATTCGCTCCGAGTTGGCCTTTCGGCCGAATCTTCAACATCTTGCTCTGTTGGGAAAAAATCAAACGTGGACCCTGGCGAAACAAATAGGCGGTCTGTATGCATCTCAGGCAAAGCTGTGACTATTCTCGAAAGGTCGAACAGCTGATTCGCACTCGTTCGGGAGGCAAACTGCCCAAAAGGTCGAAAGAGTCAACATCTGTCCAAAGAAAGGAAGTTAAAGATTTGGAAACGATAAACATGGGCCTCAGGATTAGACGCATAGTCTAGTCTATGTCCGGTCCCTCGCTGCTGCTGCAAATGTATACATCAAGCCGGGCTTGACACGCCGAGTTCAGGAAAGGCATCATCGGAGTACGAGTGTCCTGTAAACGATAGAGTGCTGGTGACATCATGCAATCAACCCCCGGAAATGCGAAATCCGACATCATCAAGCAATTTCACACATGCCCACGGCGGTTGGGGTATTTCGAGACAGCTCCGTACATTGGTCTTCTAGCCTCGCAGCCTGCTAAGGGCCAGGTCATGGGTTCGAGTCCCGAAAGAGTGAATTTTTTCTCGCTAAACTTGATCGACTTCATAAGTCGCGAGGGAAGGGATTGCTGTACCCTTCTCGCGATAAAAATATCTCAGTCAAGCAAGAACCGCAGGAGGGGGTCCAACCCCCCCCTCCTGTGTGACCCCGGTTGGGTCGTCTAGCTGGTAGAAGTGGAGGATAGGGGCCAGAGGGGCAGACGACAGAGTCCGATGATGGCAGAAAAAGACAAACAACTGAAGTACATAGACTACTACTCTCACGAGTTTTCATATGGGTCGGGTGGTGATTTTCTACTGTTCATGCTTAGACTAGTCACGAAATAAATCCTGGGCTGGGAGGAAAGTGACGCGCTGCAAAGCTTGTTGTTCGTAAACCATAATCGACTTCGTAAGTCGCGAGGGAAGGGACTGCTGCACCCTTCTCGCGATAAAAATATCCCAGGCAGAAACCGCAGGAGGGGGTCCAGCCCCCCCCTCCTATGTGACCCCGGTTGGGTCGTCTAGCCAGTAGAAGTGGAGGATAGGGGCCAGAGGGGCAGACGACAGAGTCCAATGATGGGAGAAAAAAAAAAAAAATCCGTACATCACCACATTCTCTGTTGGCAGTCTGGCCCAGGCTTCACTTCACGCTCTACCGAACTACGGCAGCACAGCAGACGCAACGTCTTGCCTTCATGCACACATACGCGGAGCATGAAATGTTGCAACGACTCGCGTGTGTTACATCTGCTACAACATGCGCCTACCTGCAGTGGCAGCACGGTTTAAGCATGACTATCCACCCCAACAGAGAATCAATAGACTAGAGGCCGTAGATCTCACACGTGCTAAGTCACGCAAACTGACTGAGTTTCCACCCGGATCGACGTAAGGATTGAACGGTTGCAACTCTCAGTTCCAACTCCAAGCCTCCACCTGGCATACTAAAAAAAGCAGACACATTTCTCTCACTTATGATTCCGACATCTAAGTAAACCAAGCCAAACCCGACTGCCCTTCTTCGTGGAGTATCTTATCCCGAACACCTCGCTCGGCCTAAACTCGTTGGGTGGAACACTGCCTTCCTCCTGTGGTTGCCAAGTGTTCGACCTTGGCCAAACCCTACGCTATTGCGAAGCTTTCCGAACGTCAACATGCCACCATAGCTCCGATGCACTAGCTTTTCGAACCTCCTTTCTTCCAGCTTCGGTTTCCAACAGGGGTGATTTTCTTCCTTTTTTCTTGTCCCCACCCTTTGTGCATCGAATGATGCATGGCGCATGGGGTTGTTGTGCCTTTTTTGGAGCAAATCTCGTTTGTCCGCAACACCTCTTGTTACGGACTGTCGTCTCCACGCGACCCTCCCAGTTTCTTTCGGCCCCACCTCTACCCCCGCATTGCCGAAACTTGAGATGTTGGTCGAGAGTGTGCCGTCAACAACTGGGGCGTTTACTCCAGGTCAGATGTCTCGTCATAAGTTTTGGTAGAAGGGGATTACAAGTGTACGCGACAGCGACGTCTTGTGCCATTGTACTTCATCGGCCATGACTTGCTAATGGATATTTCCAAGCCTTGACTGCTTCCTAGCAGACATTCATTCTCACCGGCAGCAGGTGATGCCGGTCTTGTTCATGCCAATGATCCCTTCGAAAACGTTCACTCATCAAAGCACGCAGAAAAACAGCGGCAAGAATAGTACGCACAAGCACAGATGCCGCGGGCGGGCAACCTAAGCAAGCATGGCAAACGGTCCTGGAACTTCGGCGTCATGTCAAACCAGTTCTTGGTTGCACGAAATTCGGTCCTGTACGCGTTGGTATAGGCCCAACAATATATCGTCTGCGTCTTTTTTGCCTTCTGCCCCAACAACAACACCGCGACCATCAGGACCACAACCCCCCACACAATGACGGCTCTTGCACTACGAGCTACGCGAAGGGTGGGCTATCCACTACCCACTCGGGCAGCAACGCAAGTATTCCGTGGTGACATCCCTCCCATTCCACACGCGACTAACTTCTCTCGTAGATAAATCCACCAGGGAGAATGATGTTCGGTTTCGAAACGAAACCCGACGGAAGCTTTTTTGCTCTGTGAAAATGGTGTAAAAATGAATCGATACCGTTCACTTGAGTTTGATATCTTTTGCGGGATCCCCAACACCAATCACGGCGAAGGTGCTCTCAAGCGCTGGGTTCTATTCGGGTAGTGTGCTCTGGGCCCAAGCCCACAGAGGTAGAGAAAACGACCGCAAGTTCGGAGCACATACTAGGAGTGAGATAGTGCGGTGGCTCAGGGTCTCATGCAAAGCTTGATCTCTGATTACGGACCCCCCCTCGGCGTGAAACGTCTGCGCCGATGGCATCCCAGGACAATGGTAGCGATGCCGTCCTCTGGTCCACACATGGCAAGCTGGAGTCACTCACTAGCATGAAGGGGTCCAAGTAGCTTCAAGGGAGGCACCAAGCGTCCCGTCGAAGACCACCGTTGGTCTCCGGTCTAAGAACAATGAGGATTCAGCAACAAGACCAGCATTTGCTCTCCCACAGGGTAGAATTCCAGTCTTCGGCGTCGCGCACGATGCGGCCGGGACTTCCAATGAGATATTAGCAACAAGACCAGTACTTGTTCTCCCACAAGTTAGACCTCCAGTCTTCGGAGTCGCGATCGATGCGGCCGGGAAGCTTCCAGAGCCTTGGCCTCCAGGCTGGGGAGAAGGAGTTCGAAATACGGAGGCCGGGAAGGATCGGGAACCGGGGATATTTGCAGGCAGCTGACAAAAGGCAGAGGATGGTTCACGACTAAGTTTTGCTCGTAAATGTTAGGGGTTGCGGGACGAGCGACTGGCACGCCGGTGTGGTTGGTCGGTTAATTTACTGCACTGGGCAGACAGGCTTGGCGCATGTGCACGAAAGTGCTTTCCTGAGGTGCTTCCTTCAGCAGAGAGTGTGACGACACTTACTTGCGGTTGGACATCGATGGTCCGGGGTGAGGAAAGGTGCCAGTTCGGAGGCATTGCCGCTCACAACGCGTGCACGTACCGCGATCTGCGCACAAGATAGCACACCCACGCAACTCCTCCGAATCCTGTCGGGAATGGTACCACGAATCCACGAGGGCAACGACTTCTCTCCAAAACGTTTAGGCGTGCAACATGATATACCTGCAACTGTTCCTGCGCGCCCGGGACTTCGCCACCACCCCCTGCGTACACGAAAGTCATCACGACTGCAACAGAACCCCCGCAGATTTCCCAGAAGCCCCTCGCTAAACGGCAGGTCGAACTCTCTTGTTCCCTGAAAACAGGCGCGCGGACGACGACACACACTTGGTTGTTGAAAAAAATAAGTCTACGAGGAAAAAAGGTAGTTCAGACGAGACACGGGGGGCGAGAGAAGGGGGCGAACAGCGCGGAAGGTAATACTTGTATCGTTGGATGGCGTCGGCGTCGTACGTCACGAGAGTTGGCCGTTTTCGCGTCTTCAGGCAGCTACATAGTCTTGAACGGCAGTTTTCGTGTGGCCAATAAAGATACTGCCTGTCTAAGGTCTAAGGCGCATCGCCTGCGAGAGCACCTCGCTCCACGAGAAGGGGGCGGCATCTCAAAACTGGGCAAGCTGCCGCAACAATCTCCTTATGCCATAGGTTTCACCAACATTGCCCGTGCTGCCCTCGATGAGCCTTGTCGGCCACAACATCCCGCCCTGCCGGCGTCAACATTTTGTCAGGCGAAGGAGAACACCTCCCGCGGTCCACACCGAGTACCTCCAAATACTCCAACGAGTCTGGCCCCCTGCCTCCCCCTCTTAGGCACTCGTAGCTTGTTAAGCTTGAGATCGCCATCCAGCTGTGGGTCACCAGGAGGACGACGGACAACGCGAAGCACGGCCACAGGCAGCAGGAGCACGCCAGAGCCAAGGCATTCCTTGACGCCCAGCTGCCCTCAGCAGTTGTCGACTCCGTTGGTGTTGTCGCCCCTGCTGCAACTCAGGCCAAGAAAAGCCCGAACCGTCACAAGCACACACGATTCCCGAAAAGGTTTGGGCCCGTTCATCGGCGGTGGGTTGGCGCGGCCGACGCCAACAGCAACATTACGAGGAATCGGGGTGCCAAGCTCTGAAAACATATCTTCCTATTTCGGCTAAATTTAGTGGCTGACTGAGCTTTGCCTAGCTACGTTCATTGGCCAGTCTGTGGGCGGCGACACAGCACGAGTTCAGTGCCAGCCAATTTCACCGACAAGGGCGATCCCTGTGGCACGCAGCTTTGATCACGACGCGAACTGCGACCTCGCCACCTTCCACGTTCATGACGCTTTGGTTGATTTTGTGGAAGTTACGAGGGATGTACAGGTCCCGCGTATACAAGCATCCAAGCGGGCACCCGGCACAAGTCACAGCGTGACACCACTTGGTTGCTCTATTACGTGTAACGCGATTCCACCGGCACCTTAGAGGGGCCCACCCAGGCACGTCTCAACCGGCGGCGCTACTGAGGGTCCAGACGTCCCATCTTGGTCTTTATCCACGACGCACAAACAAAACAAATAAAATGCCGTTCCGGCTCCGTAACGCTAGTGCAACACGAACCTTCACCCACCGCTGGCGAAAGAGTAAAAGAATAGCGGTCGCCGTCATCGGAGAAGCCGGACATGGTTATTCGAATCGCCTCCGCCAGGGACACCGTCTGCGCCAGCAAGAACCTGCAACGCGGCCCCCACCGATCAAGAGAAAGGCGCCGACGCTCCGTCGGTATGTGGTTGATGTAGGCGGGGGGGTGCTTCTAGTCGGGAGCTTGCTGCACAGCTGATACAGCTGCGATTCGACACCCGTTGATACTCTATTGTATCGAAGTGACCCTACTACAACAACAACAACAACAACAACAGCCACAACAACGACGACGACAGCAACAGACCCCCATCAACTACTCTTGCTGCGCGACTCTCACCACCAGAAGCGGCAGTGGTTCCTCTCCCCGATACACGTCCCGATAACCTTGCAGTGGTGATCAAACGTCGCCACGCACCGTCCGCATGCCCGGCAGTGGTGGGATCGCAGGGGCACCTGGACAACAAGAAGAGCGAGGAAAAAAGAACTAATGAGAGTTTTATCCAAATGTCCGGCACGTGACGTCACCGCCCGTTTACCCTAGCTGCTTACAGTTGAAAGATGCAGTCATGCTTGGTTGGGGGTGTCGTGTTTGGGACCAACTGTGAAGACGTTTCACAAACCACGAAGCAGGCAGGCATCGTTGAACCGTGAACGGAGAACAGAAGGGCGAAAGACTACACACCAGCGCGCCAAGATTGAAGTGAAAACGAAGTGAGGGCTTTCCGTACGGCCGACCTCCACGGCTGTCGCAGGATTCGCACTGCCACGCCCGATTGCACGAATTACGTATCCGGACATGCTCGCAATGCACAACCAAACTCCACCGGCTGTTGCTCTTGACGACATGGATCCCTGCTAACGACAAGTAACTGTCCCTCGTCAGTCGTGACGACGCCCTCAACGACAAAGAGCGAGCGTTGCACGATAGGTGTCGCGAGCATCAAGCAAGAATCCTGGGGGTTCAAGATGGCAGGACGAACGACATTGAAAACCCGGCATGCGAAATTTCCCCGCTGTTGTCCCCTCCCAAAGAAACACGTAAGTCAAATCTTCACGTTGGCCGCTGCAGCCCTTCAAGGGATCAAGGCCCCAAACTTCGACTAGAGAACCTTACGTTGCGGCGATGCCTGTACTACTCGATTGTACTAAATAGTGCTCTTGACAGCAAACCGCCCGTACCGCAATCTGGGACAGCTCGCCGTTTCTGAAACGCTGCACATGCCACCCGACAACCCTTCATCTCCGCCTTGAAAGCCCATACCGGAGACCTACGCAGTGGATTTCTCGCCCGTACATACTCCAGCGAGTTGAGTCAACAACGTCTGCCAGCCACGCGGTCAACACGAGTTGCCATTCCAAGTTCGTGGTTCATACAGACACAACGTGTACGTTCCCACTCCTTACAACAGTATCGTTGAATGGGCTATTTTACCACGCCCCCCAAATGAGAGACTGGCCAAACCACAGAGACCGCTCTGCTGCTTGCCAGCAGTTGATCGCCTCAGATATCCAAACATGACCCTCGATACCACCCCGCTTCCCGTGAGGCGATAGCTGGTGCTCCATTGCTCGGCGACGGGAAACAGAAGGATTCATTTCCGACGGGCGGCGAGATTCTAGCGCTGCCCAGGGGAAGCATAAATGATGTTGTCGTCGTCGTGTAGGGGTAAAGGTTAAAACATCTGGCCGAGGGGGGAGGGAGGAGTGTAAAACGGTAGAACAATTGTCCTATAAAAGGGGGGGGGGGGGG
>CACKRE030004947.1:20956-31568 GCA_902602495.3 Ectocarpus sp. CCAP 1310/34 | reverse complement strand
GGGGGGGGGGGGGATCGAGGGGCGCCGCCGCTGATCCTGACGCCGCCTCCGAGGCTGGGTGGCCACCGCGCTGCCGGAGGGGAGGGGCACCACGCGGTCGGGGTCAGCACGACGCCGTTCACGGGGCTAGACGTCCTCTTTCGCACGCCCAAGGTGAGAGGTTGCTGGTTTGCTTGTGTCTGTCGTTGGGGGTGTTAGGCTGGCCGTGCTTGGTTATGCATCCTCTTCCGTTTGGTGTAATTTTTTTCATGTCACGAAAGAGAGATAGATTCACGCGTTTGAAGATCGTTCGAAGGAGCGTGCTGAAGTCTTTACGTCGAGGGTTCGAGGGAAATCTGCTGAGTGGTACTTGGATCTGTTAAAGCCGACTCATGGAGAGATCTTTGATGCCAGCCGGAGCAAAATGACGCCTAAAATACCTCGTCGCTGGTGACACATGTACCCTCCGTCGGAGAAGACCTCTCGTTTTGTCTCCTTCCACGTTGCTGCCCCAATGATGTTGGTGCTTTTTCTATCGAATGCGTGCGTATGGCGTGCGTGTGTGCGTGTGCAGCGTGGCGGTCTTTTCTCGTTGTGCTGAATTGCGACCCGTCTGCTGTGTCACCGGGTCGCCTTTTTCGCTTTTTCACTTTTTCACCCAGGTTAGTCCGTGGTTGTTGTTACCGCTGCCGTGCTCGCGTCCATGTACTGCTGTCAACTACCCACCTAATTTCTGTTCTAAGAAACTTGTCGTCCATGTCCGCTTGAGTCGAGCCGAACCGTGGTCCCTCGCCCCTCCTGCCCGCATGCCCCCCCCCCCTTCCGCCCCCCCCTCAGCAACCGCAAGAAAGTGCGGAGCGATACACCCAGCACGTCGTCCACCCCCCGCTGTCCCCGAGCCGGGGGAAAACACGCTGGGCCGCCCCCCGCGTCACCTCCACGGACGGAGATAACAGCAACATCGGCCAGTCGGAGTCGCCGAGAAGATCACGCCTGACTTGGTGTGCGGGAGACGGCCAGGAAGCCATCGAAGCCAGGGGGGGCAGAGCCCCCCCGCGGGCTCAAGGGGAAGGGCCAGCGGTGCAGCAGCCACCGTCGCCCCCCCTCTACAGCCTGGGGGATGCGCGAGGAAAGTGGGCGTTGGAAGCGAGATCGCCCTCTGACCTGGGGGGCGACGGGAGGAGCTTGTCGCAGAATGCGGCGCGCGGCGGGGGGGACGGGCGCTGGGGTTCGCGTCCCCGGTCTGCGACGGAGGGAGTGGCAGGGGGCGGGGACGGTGCGGGAGGCGAAAGGGGGAGGAGCCTGTTTCCGAGCAACCGAGATACTAGGAGGTGTGTATTTGTCCCGTCGTCAGTGGCGATTGTGTTGTTCTTGGGGAGTGGCGGTTGTTGGCTTTTGAGGTTGAAATCCACAGAACCATTCTGTAGGGTACGGGAGGTGTCACAGAACCCACAGAACCATTCTGTATTGTACGAGGGTTCTACAGAACCTCACAGAACTATTCTGTATTGTACGGGGCGTTACAGAACATACAAATCTTGTCTGTAGGGTAATTACAGGGGGTAGTTACCCCCGGTACAGGTCTGTGAGTACCCTACAGAACACACCCGTGGAAAGGTTTCGTCGATTGACGTGCAGTATCGGTCCTCGTCGTTTTCGTTTCGTGTTGCTGCCCTTTGTAACCTGCTTCCGTGCGCCCTACCTTTGAGACTGTCCTTTGTAACCTGCTGTTCTAGGAAGAGAAGGAGAGAGAGCGACACGGTTTGCATGGCCACACCAACAAAGATACCTCGTGGAAACTCTTTGTTGTCGTTGTTGTTGTTGGGTGTTTGCGGTCTGCATCGCAGTATTGTCACGCCCGTGGTGTTGTATGTCGAGGTTTGTTTTGCAGCTGTGTTGGGGGATTGTTTTTCAGAGGCAGGCACATGTCTCGTGACGTTACATTTCTGTCTGAAGTGATACGTATGTCGACGTGCGACCCCAGCGCAACATGCCAACGTGACCCTCGACACAAACGGAAATTGACGGATTCCGCGTTGTTTAGGACCTCAACGAAGGGAACGCACCAGCGACCACAGCTCTTGGCCCGCGATGTCTACATGGGCCGTCTAGGCTCCCCCCCTGTTGTTGTTGTTTTTCAGAGTTTTGCGGATTGTACAGCAGTACGGTACCAGGCCGAGCTATTTTGAAGTTGATTTTCCCGCTGCTGCATGACTCTGATCAGCGAGCATGCCGGTGTTATATTTAAGCACTAACACGATTTGATTTTCCTGATACACGACTTTGATGAGCGAGCATGCGGATGTGATGTTGGAGCCCTGGTACGAAGCACAGCTCGAGGATTTGCCCGAAGGCTTATTTCGTCTGCTGGGATGTTTCTCTTCGGAAGTTGCGGTGTCGCAAGCCCCAAGCCGAAGTCAAGCTCGCGACCGTTGCTGTTGGTTGGTCGCTTGTCGACTGGAGTTGTTACCTGCATTCATTGGTACCCTGCCTAAGGTTCAGGCTGGTGTTTCATCGCGGTCAAAAGGGTTGCTTTGTCATCCCTGCCGCGCGGGAGAGAGAGAGCTCACACTTATCCGAATCTCAAGCCTCGCCCTCACATGAACGCTACGTGCCCACCATCTGTACACCCTGCAAACGAACGCGTTTCACGGCAGCTCGAACAATACCACGGCCCTTGAGCAACGTAGCATGCACCAACCAACCCCCCACGCTCAAACACTCGGCAGGTCCGACCGCGAAACGTACAGCCCCGACGGATCGACAAAGCGCGGCAGCCCCAAGCACAGGAGCAGTCCACGGAGCCCCCGGAGAAGCTCTCGGAGCCGGAGCCCGCTGTTGGAGTCAAGAGGGGACAGGGTAACGTTTTTTGTTTATTGAGACCGTTTCTTGGAGTCAAGACTGGACAGTGCAGTTTTTGTCTTTTTATCCTCAAGCCCGTTGTTGCAGTTGGTCGATATGCGAAGACAACGGCAATAATGATGCGAAGTGCTCTTCGCTGTTCACATGCGCAGGGTGAGCAAGTTGCTGGTGCTGCCGGGAGCGAAGCAGTTGCCGGGGGGGAGGTCGGCGGCGATATTGCTGCCAATGGAGGCGGTGCTTGTGCGTTCGCTGGGGGAAAGGTGGTGGCGGGACCAATCTCTCTGCTGGGGTACTTGAGAGTGGAGGTGTTTGGAGCAGAGGACCATGGGGTGGTGGACACTCAGGTGTGGTGTGGGTGCTGCAACAGGCGTCGTTTGTTTTTTGCTGTTTTTTTTTTTTTTTGCATGGGTGGAGCGAGGGGTCGCGCGGGAGAGGGCGCCGTTGTAGGAGCTACGCCAGCTGTCAAGCTCACAGAGTGCGTTCCGCGGCAAGCATGGACAGCCGTTCGTCCCTCAACAACACGGTGTACTCGTAGCCCTTGGCTGTTGGTGGACGCCTTTCTGTCGTCACGTGTCAATGGTCGACGTTGTCTCTCAGCGTAACCGTTACCCTTAACCTTTGGGCGGTGTTGTTTCTGCTGCTTCGCCTTGGCGCACCACGCCCCGCCGTACACCGGCGAACCGCACGGTTTCACCGCTTGCTCTAACTTGTTGTTATTGTTGCCATCGTCGTTGTTGCTGTCGTTGCTGTTGTTGTTGTTATTGCGGTTGTTGTTGTTGTTGTTGCTGCTGCTGCTCGATTTCACCGTTTGCTCCAACTTGTTGTTGCTGCTGCTGCTGCTCCTGCTGTTCCGTCGCCTTGGCACACCACGCCCCGCCGAATGCAGGCGAACCGCACGGTGAGAAATTTCCTGACGGTCCCGAGGCAGCTAGAGAGGCTGCTGCTGTTCGGCATGCTGGTGTGCCTCGACACCTTCCTGTACGTCACGACCTTCCTGCCAATCAGGATCGTCATCGGTGTCGTTTCGTCCCTCTTCTCTCTCCTCACGAGGTGCGGAAATTTACCGCGATCGGCGGTGTTTTACTTTTGGCCGCCCGTCGCATTCGCTGGCGTGTAACGAGCGCTTTGCTTGGTTGAAGATGTCCTAGATGCGAGTATGCGCGCATGTCCATGAGAAAGGGCGTGTGGTATGTATCACGGGGGGGNGGGGGGGGGGGGGGGGGGGGGGGGGGGGGGGGGGGGGGGGGGGGGGGGGGGGGGGGGGGGGGGGGGCATGTCGAAGTTTGCCGGGACCCTCGCACGTTGGCATGTGTCTGTTGGCGGGGTGTAGCCAGGGTATGTTGCTTGACCCCTCTTCCGCAGTCCACTTGGATTTCCTTGTTTTGATATTCTCGTTTTGTCCACCAAGCTGACGACGACGACGACGACGACGACGATTGCGAAAGACAAGGGGCGTGTCGAACCTCTGAGAATCGTGTGGACGTTTCCTCCCGCTGACGGAGACACGAGCGGTCGGTCCACCCTTGTTTTTTTTTTTTCTTGCGACTTTCTTCCTCAAGATTCTTTCGGCGTCCAGCAATTGAGCTTTGGAAATCGGTGTGTTGGCGGTGCCACCTCTCCGCCTCTTGGCGTATCGTACGAAGCAGATCAATCGTCCTTGAATCGGTCAACACACATGTCCGACGTTGTTGAAGCAAGTAAAGTACCCCTGTCGGCGTGTTGTTTTGCGTAGTTTTTTTTTTTTTTTTGGCTCTTTTCCCTCATCATGCAGAGGTCAGGATGTATGGTATATCCACGAAGTACAGACACACATTGATCAGTGAGATGTGTGACATTAGATCATTGTTGTTCCGAGGACCGTCACTCTCCTGACGTATCGTTTCCTCTTGAAATTTGTGTACCGGGCACGATCTTTTTCTTGCCAGACGTAGGAGACCGACCGTGAACCGGCCGCTGGTGTACGACTGGATGCGCGGAGCGACCTTCGCCGCCGCTCTTGGCTCCCTCCAGTTCCTGGAGATGTCGCGTGTGTACCACTACATCCGGGGGCAGGCGATGGTGAAGCTGTACGTGCTGATCGCCATGGTGGAGATCTTCGACAAGGCGAGTCGGTTTGTGCTCGGTATTAGGCTTCTGCCTTGGCTTGTCGCTGCCGATTTTTGGGGTCATTTTGCTGAGAATAGAGTGGAAGAAAATATAGTGAACCTAAATCGCAAAACAATTATTCTGAAAATAAACTGGACGAAAAGTTATTGCAGAATCAAGTCGCCAAATAAAGGCCTTGTTGGTTTGAATCAATCTGCCGGTGATGAAGTTGCGGCTCCGTGTTGCCCCTCCATGTAGACGTCACTCGCGGTGACTGTTCGAGAGAGCTTGCTTGGAGCAACCTAGCGGGATTGCTGCTGGCGTAGGCGTTGAGCGTGGGGGGAACACAAGTCAATTGTCTTTATTGCGTGTTCCGGCGGCGGGTGCTGTCCTTGCGGACGGCGTCGAGCGCACCCGCTTTTATTCTTCACCCCATCCATGTGTTCTTTCCAAAGCATGGTATGCACGTGAATGAATATTGTGTCTTCCTGCCTACCGCTGCTTGTGTTTTGGAAGAGAACGGACGGATATATCATCGGACCCAGTCAGCAGATGGAAGGCACGCCAATGGGGAGACATGTAGATTCAACGGGGGCGTTTGGTTCGGACCACATGTATGGTTGGAGCCCACGGCCAAGTACGACACCTTGACGTTGCTGGGATGTCTTCGCAAGGTTTAGCCGCACGCTTTGCTCGGGGGACTATCTGTCTTTCTCTCTGTCTCTGGCGCACACCCCAGACAACGTTTATCTTACGCACTTATTGTGTTGTTTTGCGTTTGCAGCTCATGTGCTCCTTCGGGCAAGACGCGCTGGACTCGCTGTACCTGAGCACCGTGCACAAGAAGAAGCGGAGGGTGCTGGTGCACTTCACGATCGTGTGCGTCACGGCGTGCCTGCACAGCCTGCTTCTCTTCGTGCACGTCACCACGCTTACGGTCGCCGTAAACTCCTCGGACCAGGTGCTTGTTTGTGTATTTACTTATTATCTGAGGACTTGGGGCTCCTTTCGTTGTTGATGCGGCAGATGGGTCCCAAGGTTGTACGATAGCAGCTTTTTAAAGCCCGCGAGAGAGGGCACACAGGTCTCTCTTGCGGACGGGTGCTTGCTTACGACGTGGTCGAAAGCAATGCCTGACGGGATTATTGTAGGAGACTTCCTGTAGCTTGAAAATACGGCGTTCTCGTCACCACTAATCGGCGCCGGTTCTAGAGGCACAGCCGGTACGGTCGTGCTCCATGAAATAGCCCTGGAAAACTTGGCGATTTCCGTCCGACTCGAGCTCTTGTAATAAGTGCTGAAGGCAATCTCCAGAGTCCCAATATAATATCCCGAGGAACCTCGACGGAGGAATGCGGGACGGAGGCGGCGAAATGCTTTCCCCCGTTGGATGCAACGCTTCCTTTCGAAACTGCTGGTACGAGGTTCGACCCCGGGCTGCCGTAGATGTTTTGTGCACCGTTCCGAACCTGCACATAGCCCTGACTGCATCCCTAACCCCGACGCATACAACTTGACCCAAAGCTATTCATTGGTAAGCGCTAGATCACAACTGTACGCGTAAGCGTAAGGCACGGCCCAAGAACCGGAGGAGGTTAGCGCTACACGTGGTCTGTAGGCCTGTCCTCCATCGGCCGTTTTGCTTGTATGACGGAGAATAAGAAGGTGGAATTACTTGAAATTAGTATAGAAATAAAGTTTGTGTACCTAAATCGAAAATAAAACGGCCGATGGAGGACAGGCCTAGGTTAGCGCTATACGTGGTCTGGCGTACGTGTGAGCCTGTGCCGCGCGCCAAATGTGAAAAAATGTCGAGGTTGCTCTCCAGGAAAACCTAAGCGTGGCGTGGGAGACGTGAAACGCTATTTAGGTTGCTGTGCGTGCAAACAAGCCCAAGAGGAGTTTAGCCGCGGCATAAGAGGAGGGAAAAGCCACCACAGGTTGCGGCGCAAGAGCTGCACCGACCCAACGAACGTCTTGACAATACTACTCCGACTTGGAGAGAACCACGTTCTACTAATCCCGCTACTGCTGCTTTGGTTCATGTTTTGGGCAAGGAGAGAAAAAGTCCAAAGAAGAAAACGTGTGCCGCGTTATAGATCCGCCTGCCCGGCCCAGCAAATGGCCTGTGGAAACTCCGTGGATATCTGATAGTGGTTGGTTGGTTTTCCGCGACAGTGATGGTTGGCCTTGAGTGGTCTCCTGGTTTTGCTGGTGGTCGGAAGGCTCCTATGCCTTCAGAAATCGGGTTCCGTACACTTTGCATGCGCCTGCAACAACCTACTCGTCTACACTGCCTGCCCATCCACCATTAAATGGTAACGATTTTTATTTTGCTCTCCCTCCCCCGCATTTCGTTTTTCACCTCTGGTGTTTCTTTGGCGGTAAGCATAATAGTGGTCTAGTAGATCATGTTGTGCGGGGTGGAAAACCCTCGCTCCGCGCAAGGGGGATGATCGCACCACGTTGCGTGAAGATGGTCAAGCACCCTCGAGGCAGTTACACAGTGCTTACAACTGTCTCTGGAAGTGAAAGCACCAGAAAATAAATTAATTCATACGCAGCTGTCATCCGTACGCAAGGAAGTAAGCACAAGATGCCGAACACCCTTAGCAGGATGCAGCGCACCCTTCATGCGACTCGCCGAATATCTCACGGCGCTTCGCGCTTGGTGATGTGAGAGCCTGGTCCGGTGAGAACCCGGCGTGCTCCGTCCCGGCTTTGTAGGGATGCGAGGTCAGTGGTCTAACGACTACGGCATGCACGACTATGAACTCCCCCCCCCCCTCCCCCCCGGCAAAGATTCACTACGGACACCCTCAGCGTTCACGTCGTTTTTGATAGTGGCTATCGTTCAGGTCCTGGAGGATCAGAGTTCGTCACCGTTGATGGCGTTGCTTGCCCAATTCTCGTTTCCCGCTCTCTTCATGTTTCACTCCCAACCCTGTTATTACACGAACCGCCTTCCTTCCCGCTCCAGGCGAAAACATGACATGTCCCTCCGTCCCGACGTTGTAGGGATCCTGGGTCAACGGCTAAGAGGGCCGATTAATGCACAGCTGTTTTGCTGCCAATTCTTATATTTGTGAATTCCGACTTTGAAGTTCTCCATGTTTTTCGAAAAATTGGAAGCAAATCGGTCCAAATATTCGGTGCCGGCAGTCCCAATTTCTCATTCTTTTCCTTGGCCACAAATCGAGGTTCAACGGTCTACAGATCTGGAGGTTTGCAAGCGTGGAAGCGATTTAACTCCTGTTTGAAACGGCTTCACAAGTACTACGGCATGCGTTTACGTGAGTTCATCCCCTCTCCACACCGTTTTTTTTTTTTCCGTCGGTGCTTTTTCAGGCTTTGCTAACCCTCCTAATCTCTAACAACTTCGCGGAGATCAAGAGCTCGGTGTTCAAGAAGTTCGACAAACACAACCTGTTCCAGCTCTCGTGCCACGACGTGGTGGAACGATTCAAGCTGGCGCTGTTCCTGGCGATGATCATGCTGCTCAACGTGTGCCAGGGAGGCTTAGACGACCCGGTGGCGCAGGCGAGATAATGTTCTTATTTCTTTGAAGCATACTGTTGCCGCGAAAACTACATGACGTGGCGCCCCATAAACACCCGGCAATTAATAGGCTCTCTAGAACATGAACACATCAGCCGAAAATATGTTGATGTGACTGTGAGAACAGGTACCCAGTTTAGGTTGAGAAGTCGTCGCGTAAACTACAGAACTCGCCGTCACATAAGAACTCGGGGATTAAGAAAGTCAGGCTCCGCAGGACGTGAACACATCTAAACTTGAAGCATGTGATTGTGAGAACAGGTGCCCAGTTATGGGTGGTAGCGAAACCTGCAACACGCGCAGCCACATAAGAACCAGGGAGTCAAATAACGTCAAGCTCTTAAATATTTAATATCTGAACTTAAGATGGTGACCATTAGAAGCGGTCTTTGTTAAGCATCCTGCACTATGAGCCATGCTGGAATGTGGTCCCTGTTGGCTTACCGAGCGGAAGTAGGCAAGACAGGCGGTTCTTGTGATGAAAGTGGTGGTGATTACTGTATGACCAGACCCATGGAGGCTAGCAGAGCTAATAATTCATCGGTAGAAGTTATACAGTTATTCTGAAATACCAGAGCTTGTTCTGTCTGTGGAGATTAGCAGGACGTTCTTCGTCTGTGGAAATTTACGCTGTGATTCTGCATTACCAGAGCTCGTTTTATCTGTGGAGTCTCACAACGCAGTTCCCATTCTTGGTGGGGTGTCTTGTCTTGCCCTGGATAGATGAGAGGCCGCCGCCCTCCCTGAGGCGACCCGATCGCACCAGTGCCCTCTGGACTTACGCGGGCGAGATTGGCTCCGCCGTGTCTCATCGTTTCGTTTCACCATTTAAAAGACTCCGAACAGCAGTGTCTCGGCTCGACCATACGCGTTGCGTATACGCGTTTTTGTCCTCTAAGAATGTGGCACATTTTGGCTTGTTCCTGAAGCATTCAGTTTTTTTTTTTTTTCCTTTTTTTTTTTTTTGTCGGTGCAGTTTTCTGTCATCTTCGCCATGGTTTTCGGAGGCGAAGTGCTCGCGGACTGGATAAAGCACGGGTTCATCATCAAGTTCAACCAGCTCACGCCCTCTATCTACGACGAGTATTCAACTATTCTCGCAAGGTGAGGAGGATGAGGAGGAGGAGGAGGAGGATACCTTGTTCTTACGTGCTGCCCGCCACTCCCTTGTCGATGTACCCCCCCCCCTGCTGGGCTAGCCAATCCACAAATTTTGTTCTAGCCCCTCGCGTGTGTGTGTTTGCGAGGCAGTTGTAGTCTTTTTACGTTAGCTGTGATTCCCTGTCGCCAGCCCACCCGCCGCTGACGTGCCCGCCGACCTACACAATGTGCTTGTCGTCTTCGAAATGGAATGGTTTGGTTTCTAGAGATGTGGCGGCGTTCCGTAAAGACGACGGGTCTACCCTCGACCACACGCACTTCGTCGCGAGACGGTTGGCGTTCGCGACGGTGCCCCTAAACTGTGTCATGGTGAGTCTGCAAGAGAGAGAGACGGAGTGTCAGCAAGAGAGGAGGGAGAGGAATAGGCCGATAGGAGGAGGCAGGGCATAGCGAGGGAGGGAGGGAGAGAGAGACAGAGAGACAGAGAGACAGAGACAAAGAGAGAGAGAGAGCTTGGCAGGCTCCAAATGTTTGTCCCTAGTGGATGAACGATAGCAGTCTCTCGGTTGGTTGTTCCGAGTTAGGACACTTGGCGTGTTTGGGGATTTTTTTTGGGGATTTTTTTTGGTGCCATTCGTTGTTGTTGACATGTGAATTCGCCCCGTTATTTTCTTTCCCGAAGCGTGCAGATACGATTATTCCTTTGTGTCCGGGCAGTCTTGCAAGCGGGCGCCGAGATTATCGTCCAACACCCTTAGCGTTTGGTAATGTACACCACCCCCCTTTTGTCATGATCCGATCACAGCACGCCTCGCGAACAACCGCACTTGGCCCCCGCCACCATGCCGCGCCGTGTTGTGCGTCGCAGATTCGATTCGTTCAGATGGCGGTGCCGAAGCTGTTGCAGAGGTTACCTGATGCGCCTCCGTCTGCGCTGTGGGTTTCGGCCATCCTCTTCTACTTAATGGCACTCGCCCTCAAGGTACGCCCCCCCCCCCCCCCCCCCCCCCCCCCCCCCCCCCCCCCC
>CACKRE030004946.1:66638-91829 GCA_902602495.3 Ectocarpus sp. CCAP 1310/34 | reverse complement strand
CCAGTGCGTCAGCGGAAAGTCGTTTCTCTTCGAAGCCTTGCTCGCAATGGAGCCGTTTACGCTTTCAAGGAACTGGGTGCCCAGGTCGGGCATGAACGGTACAAATCGTACCTCAATTCAGCATCGCTCTGAACTGTGTCGCTCCTCCGGGGTGGAGACCCGGACATTCCGTCGCCACCCTGCCCGACCTCGCGAACGTCCAGTGGATCCAACAAATCCGAGCCATCGCAGGATAACACATCGCTCTGTTCCTCGATCTCCCCCTCTTCATCATTCTGTACGCCAACAACACCAGATGCCAGCTCACCCTCTGCCTCCGAGTCACCGCGGGATAACACACCATTTTGTTCCTCGGTCTCCATCCAATCGTCACCCTCTACTCCTACAACACTAGATGACTTACGCGGGACACCGAGCTCGCCCTCTATCATTCCATCTGCGCTGAACTCCCCTCTCTCGCTTTCGGGGGAGGCAGGTCGGTCATCCCTAGTGGATTTCTGGAAGTTGTCGGGTCGAGGTTCTCCCCGCTCGCGAGGCTCCCCTATGTCGGCGTGCTTGGAGCCACCCCATGGGGGGCAAACGCCCCCTTCGCCCCCAGTTACGGCAACATAGTTTTCCTTGAAGTGCATCCCCACCGACGCCAAAAGCTGAAGAGGTCTCGACAGATTCGTTTGGCGCCTCGTGCTTCCAAGCTCTTTGGGCTCTACCGATCCTAGAAATTGCTGAATTGCACCTAGTCGCCAGCCAACCATTTTCTCGACGCCACCGTGTCTTAGCCAACAACCGGCCGGTTCTATACGGTTCAACCCTCTCTGGACTTCGACTACCGTCAACGGTCGGTTATCCGTTGTAGATGCGTCCATCATGTGGGTCTGGACAAAGAATGCGAACGCGCGCGACGCGGCGGGTAAGCACAAGCAGTGTGGCCTGGAAAAGCAAGCCCGCCATACATATACATACTGCTGTAAATTTTTTGCAATAAATTATCAAGCTGGCACCACCAAACCTCCGCTTTTCACGCCTCGGTATCGTTTATTGCTCCTGTAACACCACTAGGTCGAAACGCGGGCGATGAGCCGTCCTGGACCCCACGCAGGTGGTGTCCTGCCTTATCTGTCCCGACGGTAATCACGCCGGGAAATTTCCAGTCTAAATCCCTATTAATAGGCATATTTACTGCTGTAAATTCCGCTTAAATGGAAAACGCTGTTTCTCCGTCGTTTATGATCAGACTCCGGTTTTGGGACATTCATACGAAAGCTATGGGTCAGGGCCATCTTTTGGAAGCGTAAAAAAAAAATGCACAGTACTTGCACTGTCTAAAAACGCCTATATGTGCAGAAAAACGCACACTTTTGGGAGCCAGTACACCGAAACCGAAATTTTGAAGGTTTGGCAACCGAACGCACCAAAACTCTTCGGAGGGCGTTGCATGTTCACAGACTACCTATATCAGTCGCCTTTTGCACGGCGCCTCGTGTGTACAGCTTTTCCGATCGGCTTGACCGCCCCTCAGCACCCCATTTGGCGGAAATCATGTCCTCATTTCCAGAGGGTGAGGAAACACCGACGCCGACACGTTCCTAAACTTCTGCGGGCACTGCACGACCGTCACACATATGGAGCACACCCTCAGCGTGCGAGTACGTGAGTTCATCCACTACACGCCGCATTCGCGCCGGGGCGGTGTGCTGGAGAATCGTATATCCGGCAATTCCGCCGCTTCAAAGCTGCTGATTCTGTGGTCGGCGACGACAAGTCTTTCGGTCGTGCATTGTACGATGTGACACTTCATACATCTCATCTCATGCGTATTTCCTCTGGGTCTCACCGGTTGTTGTTCTGGGCACGTCGCTGCCCTCCTGCTTGCGGGCCGCCGTAACAAGTGCGGTCTAACCAGGTTTTGTCATGTTTTTTAAAAACAGGGGGGTTTCCAGACCAGTCTATTCCCTATACACTGCCCCGATTGCGAACCGTAACATCGATTGGCGGTTCCCCCTTAAGTATGTACGCGCGATTTATTTTATCGCGCACTAAGAAAATATCAGTTGTTAGCCGGCATCAGGACCCACCATATATATGTTTTGGTACACTGTGTGGGACCTATCTATGCAGGGGGTAATGCAGGAGTAGGAAAAAAGGGCACTTAAAACACAGTAGGCAGGCTCTTATACCGATTCGAAACGAGTCAATGAAGAGACTTGCGGGAACGAGGGCTGTCTTTGTTGTGGATAAGCAAACACTCGGCATATGTGGGACGTCTAGAAATGTTGATGAATTTGGATTATTCATGGGTTGGGTATACATTATCATGCACAGGAATATTTGATATACTTGGAGGTCTTTATGTTCTAACACCAAGAATTGTGCTTTTGCAACTCTCACTTGGCTTCCACACGTTGGAGTGATCTCGCCTTTTGCCAACGTATGCCCTTGGTTCCGCTCGAGGCTGTGGTCGTATCACCTTTCTACCCATCCTCAGCTGCCCCTGGGTATACCGGCCGCAGAACAGCGAACGAACTGATGAGTGACAGACGAAGCGACGCCCAGGCGGATGGCCGGAGTGCGGTATGGACATACCTCTTTACACATACATTGACTAATGTTACTGTTGGCTTCGAGAGAATCGGTCGACAATGCCCCACAAGAATGGAATTTTCGAAAGTGATACACGCACTTCGAGCGACCCGGTAGCAATCAAAGTTGTTAGTTGTTGGTGCTGTGCGTGTGTGTTTTTGTCATGAGCACTTGCACTTTGCGTGCACTTACGGCGCGGGGAGTTTGGTGTATGTTTTTATTATTAGCATCGACCGCGCTAACCGGCTGACCAATGAAAAGCCGTCAGTCTCAGTGCGGTTGAAAGCACAACAAAACGCTTTTTTTATCTGCCAAGAACTGGCGCCCCGTGAGGGGACAGCATAGGGGAGGCTAAACTATCCTTCGGATCAAAGACAGAAACAGCAGCAACAGAAGAAAACTGCACGCGTCTACCAAGGCTATTACGTTGTCCTCGAGTTCGTTTAGGAGTACTTCCACCATTATCCTCCTTGTTTTCGCTACCATCATTCTGATCCTAATTTGACAAGAATCTCTGCGCAGTTCTTCCCTGGGTTTATGTTTTTTCTTCTGGGGAAGATCATCTGGCTCAAACCCTTTGGTGTGTATGTATGTGTTTTGACAAGAGCGATGGGAGAAACCGGACACACATGTCATGTACATTCATTATGTACCGCAGCTTCTCGGATGGACTTGTGCAAAATCGGGGGTCCAATTCGCGCAACACTCTCCGCCAGCCTAAAATGACACTACACAGTAGTGAAAAACCTGGTAACAGCTCGAGGAAAGAGAGGTAGACTAGGTGAAGAATGCATCCCCAGGTGCAAGGCGTTGACGTCTTGATGCTCTCTACCGTAAATATTATCACACGTCAGTTGCTTGTTGGCGTCTAAGGAATACATGCAAAGATTCCAGGACACCCCCTTCGACTGTGGTTATGTGGAACGGGTGTACAGACTGACATTTATTCGGCGGAGGTAAACCTGTTCCACCAGAGGTGGACGAACACGTACACAATATCAACCCACTGGCGATGCCATCAGCGGTTGGTTCACCGCCTACAATGCGCAATAGCAATACCTTGATTTACCGCAGCGTATTATGCCACGCCTCGACTTATTGTGCAGATCACACGAGAAGCATCTCTCCGGGTAAGGCTCATCTGGGGGGGGGAGAGAGAAAGAGAAAAGGGAGCTTCCTGTGAACGCGCGCGCACGTTGCGCGATGGCGGGTGTTGTGCCGGTTCGGAACATCCACGCGGCATAATTAAACGCCACCACAGAGGGCGGCCGAGGACCTGGACAACACCTCTAACCTTTCTTTTGCTGCGGGTACTACTGTACCACAGGCTACACTGCTGCTTCTTTTGCTTCTGTTGCTGCCACTTCTGCTGCTGCCCCTCGTTTTCACAGCGGCTGACCTCAGCGCCAGACTGCTCTATGTATGGACTTTTACTTCTACATAGATAAGTACGCGTGTATTGTATGTCGTCTACACTGATACGGTGGACGCCCTGGGTAGTAGACTAGAGACTGCTACTGTAGGCTAGAGATCACGGCGTCAGAGCCATTCGTCAGTTGTAAGACTCATAAATATCAAGTAATCCACGTCCGAGGAGTTGCTGAAGGATGGCAAACTATGTATGCATAGCAAAGAGGGAGGATCAGCCTGCCGGCCATGCATGGTATTTTGAACAAGTTGACAGCAGTGATGAGCAGTCCATTCGGTTAGGAGATTCGGAGGGATCCACACAGCAGCCAATCCCTGCATATTCTGAGGCTGCATATTACCAAGCGATTTGATCAACCTCACACCCCACACACAGTGCCTGGCCTTGCATAGGATCATTTCTGCATGGAGCCGGTCGGTTCAAGCACAATAATTGAGTACCGGAGCTACGGCGGGGTACAACAGAAGAAGAGCGATGATCAATAGTTTTGTTCGGCTTCAGAAATATTAGACTAGACTTCATGGACATACATACTTCGAATACCTTAGTCTACATGTGTATTTTGCTCAACCTCGATCACTCCAACCACGTTTATACGTGTAGAAGAGATTCTGTTCTGGGTCGATAGCCGTCCGTTGCTAGAGATGTGGATGGCCACCCGTCTTGAACAAGAACAAAAAATATTACGCCATGTTTATCCTCCCTGAATCAAGACCGTGCACATGCGATGCTGCTATGTAGTAATGCTGTTCCCAAGTCTTCCCAAGCGATCAAGGGAAGGGCATCACACAGTCGGTACAGAGGAAGAACGTCAAAATGACAAGCCAAACAAGAATGAAGGCCGACACTAGCAAACGAAACGAACACTCAGAACAAGAGGTGCGTGGGTCCTCCTCTTCGAATAAATGGACGGCAACCGGACCCTCTCCACACTCGCATCGCACATCGGATCAAGACCGGGGGGCTACTCGAATGCAAGATGGGAATCGGGACAGAAGTGATGAGCGCACAACAAACAGCCTGTACGGCTCTCCGTTTCGGGGGCACGCAGCGGAGCATCGAGTCATAGCATACATACTAATACACTGAACTGTAATGGGTCGCCAAGGAATTCCAGAGGGTACTGATGATCTACACATCGCATGCGAAAACGAACAATGGATCAGAGGCTACAAATCCTTCGTGAAAACGATGTCGACGTGACGCCACACGCTACCATCGGTTTATAAATAAATGTTCCCTGCTTGTTACTACACTGCACCCCAGCTTACTGCCTAGGAACAACGCTGCGAAAGGAGTGACGTTGACAGTTTCTTGATCAATGGTAATACCATCGAGAAAAGACTTACACACAAAACGCATTGAAGAGCGACATCATACCGGTGTGAACTTCAAAGTATGTCGAGAACAAACGACCACGGCCGTGGGAATATCACGACGACCTGGAACAACGATAGACCCCCCCATCGAGACGCAAGGTGAGGGTGAAGAATGGAGAACGTGACGATCAGTGTGATTAGCTGGGACAGGAGGAACGTTACCAGATTGGACATATTGGAACTTCGCACCACGACGTTGAAGTACGTCGAGGGAACAAAACAAAAAGCATGACGAAACAGGTTAGAACACACAGCAGTCGACCCACACCAATCAGGTATGTATGTGGTGATCTTGAAGGGGGGGGGAGGTGGAAGAGGTCAGCGCCTTTCAGTTTCTAAGAACCACAACGTACGACACTCAATCAACAAGTGGATCAAACAAGAAAGCAACCTATTACTCCAACACACCAAAGGTTACACTCCTTAAGGTGCTCTGCTACAGTAGAAGTTTGCGGCTGGACCAGAATGTCACATTGTGGCGCTTCGTCTCTATTCAGGAAGCAGACTAAGCGGCCTGGCATACACGTCGACAGAGGAGGAGCGGGGGGCAGGGGCCGTGGAAGCGGGTGGGGCCAAATCGTCGGCTGGCCATTCGTTGGCGACTGACTCATATCAAGTCAGACAGAGCACCTTTTGTAATCTTGCCATGATGACTTTCAATGTTGAGGCATATTTCTGCTGGAGTTGAGCGCCACATTGTCGGCGGAATAGAGCAGTATGTGGATCTTGTACCATGACTATTAGTGCGGTGGCGACTACTGCAGTACATTTTCACCACCCGCTGGCAAAGTCAGGATGCCCAAACTCGTTCCTACGTTGGAAAACGAACAGAAATGGTGCACCTGTCTGTTAAATCCCTTCAGGTTGGTATCGGATGCCCCCGTCGCATTTATGATGCAGAGCTTGAACACATGTGCCCCAGCGGGGAGAGCAACTTCAACCTGAGCATGCGCGTGTAGAAGGGAGAGGGTAATCCGTGTACGAAACAGATAGTACTGGCAAGTTTTGTTTGAACCACCTCTCGAAGAGCTTGTCTCTGGAAAATTCATTCATCCATGCATTCATTCTACCCATAAATCTCCGCTTGGGTCACATCTGCTTTGTTGGTGAGCAGAGCACTGGAAAAGAAACAGATGAGAAAACTACCGGCTGCTGTTGTCGAAATGAGGGATATTTCCCCCCTATCCAGTAATTTGTTTTTCCATATTGGTTGTACCGGCGGCCGTAGGACGTTTGCGTTCTTTACCGTACCCAAAACGAGCGACAACATGCTTGTGTCTCAAGGCCCAACAACAGCTTTCACACCGGGATAGTTTCGGTCCAAACATCCCAGCCGCCAGAGGAAGGCAGGTTGGTGCCGTAGAATACCAAGCTGTCCTTGAGGTTGCTGTCGCAGGCGTCGTCGGTTCCGTCATCCAGCGTGATCAAGAGCGCCGTGCTGCCAAGGGTAGAGTACTTTGCTGCCACGTTGAACAGCCCGCTGTCCGACACATAGACGGTGTACTTCAGCCACTCTCCTGTGTTACAAGGGATATGAGTCCAGATTTCTTTTTGCTGCCATTCTCAAACGCACTTTTGAGACGGCCACACCCTCTTTTACCAAAACTGGGCGAGATAGCACCTTCACGTTGAAGTATTAATTACGCTACTGTAGAACTACTCAGCAAACGTCCGGTGTGGTCTGTACAGAGCTTGACCCGCTTTAGATGTTTTGCTATACACGAGTACGGGAGGCAGCTGGGAAATAGGTATGGACAAGGGTGGACTACCAACGAGTACAAGCTCAAGCTGAGCACGACAAAAGCTCCGCACGGGTGGTTTAGCCGACGGAGGTACAGTGAATCGCCTACACAGACGACCAACAATTGCCTGGAGCGACGTAGGCGACGTGGAGGCTTCCGTCCCGTCCAGCCTCGATATCCACCGACTCATCAGTGCGAAGCCCAACCAATCCCAGATTCCCTTTAGTGTCATCGTAGCAAGAGACGCCCTGCAAGGGGTTGCGGGATGTCACGCTCGTGTTATTCTTGCCCATCAGGTTGGAAAAATGACCACTGTCCTACCTCCCCCATGCAACTGTCGCCCTTATACCGCACTCACGTTGCCCCCTTCGTCGAACTTGTAAGCCTCCACGAGACCGGGGATGGGGGTCTTGACCAACCCGTACCATTGACCCTCCGAGCAAACGCAGTCATCCTCGCAAGACATGCATCCCTCGTCGTCGCCCCCTCACACCTAAAATATTTTTCGGTAAGCAACGTGTCGGTTGCTGTTTTGGCTTTCTATTTTCGGCTGAAAATTCTTCTCGCCCCTCACATTCTTGACACTACATGTTGCAAGTGTGGCTCCAACGTGCTTCGTTCAAGCTCACTTTCCGTCGTCGTTGCAAACCCCGCTGGTCTGAAGATCGATGGAAATCTCGTCCAACGTGAAACCTCCGGTTGCCACGCCTACTCGAATACTGTGTTGCCCCGCTTGCAGACGGGTCTATTTGAGGCAAGCAGGTGAATAGCACACGACGAAAGGCGGCGTGAAAAGGGGAGGGGATCAACGCGGGGAGACGATGGGGGGAGGGGGGTCGTTGTAGTGTAGGAAAGGCGTGGCATTCGCGATACTTGCGCATGGATGCTGCATGTCTAGCGTAACAAATACCTTCAGAGATAGATGCACATAACGACGACGACAATGGTTCTTGAGCAGGGCGGGCGGGGAACATCTTTCGTCACAAGCAGCGCTTCAACAAAATAGCAGGGTAACGTCTCACCGTGAAAGGATCCGTTCTGGAGAACGGTCCAGCCTCTCCTCCACTGTCGGGCATGCGCAAAGAGCCGAGGAGGGCGCCTTTGCCCTCCTTAACGTCGCAAGTATAGGTGTCCAGGAAGATGGTGGCCTGTCCGGTAGATGCTGACGCGTAGCGAAGCGTTACGTTGTAATCTGACGAAACCGACACCTTGCAAAATAATCGGGACAGGAGGGATGTCCGATAGAGACGGCAAGCACGGTTCACGGTTTTGTTGTTGTGGTGCTCATCGTGAAATCGGTAACAGCTTTAGTACTCATCGTGAAATCGGTTGCAGCTTTGGTACTCATCGTCAAACGGACATCTTGTGAGTACACCCAGGTCCAGGCAAGCTCTCAAACCATAGTATTTTGAAACCGCACTGTAGCCAACTGTGTGCAGCACGACCTACAGTCAGACCAAGCACTCGTCTCTGACGCACCATCATCATCCAGAAGTGCAGTATGAGTGCATACCAAAGTATGAACTGGTTTGTTGTCCAGAACACGCACCGTGACCGTGTATGTCAGCCATTCGCCAATGCTGGTCCATCCCCAGCTAATGGTGTCGTCAGCATCTCTGAGCTCCACGAGACCCTCCTTGGATGATTCGTTCCTGTATTCGCTTAGCATCCCTTGAACCTGTGTGCAGTTCTTGGTCTCACTCGACACGCATTCGTTCTCGTGGAAACCCACCCCCTGCGCACCCGGTGATGTCCACGGTGGACAGACGATGCAGAGAAATACACCAGGTACAATGCGCTTAGACCAAGCGAAGAAGTCAAGCCCGTAAGCACCCCGGCCAAGGGTAGTGCAATCAACCAGCTGCGCGTATGTGGTGTGCTATTGCGGGAGTGTTGACAAAGGGCAGGAAAAACGCCACAAACGGTACATCAACGTGTAAACAACGTGTAAGCAACAATGCCAGCAACAACAACGACAACAACAAGTTCCGCACCTCTCCACCAAGATCAAAGTCCTCGGCTTCAAGGTATCCGGGCACCCGCAGCGGCACGTAGGCTGTAGGGCACTCTCCACAATCCTACGGCCACCCCAATAGGAGAATATTCCATCCAGATTCAGGGTGGATAGATGAAACGTTACCGCGAGATCAGAACCGAGGAAAAGCGCGCTTCATTACTGTACAACGGGTGTTGTTGTTGTGAACCGGCCGTGCACCCACACATGGAAGGTGCGACTTGCGGCAATGCTGCAGGCCCAAGTCTTTGGGTACTAAGCACCTGCTTGTCGAGCCATCAGTTGGGCACTCGAGGCGGCTAGGTACATCGTCATTCCGTTCTAGATCCCTGTAAGACTTATTTCAGATTGCAATTGCCTGCATGATAGATCCACACAAGTACAAGGATAGTAAACGGTCGGGGAGGTCACCTGCGGACACGTGATGCAAGTCTCCTCGCCATCGACCCACTGGCATACGCCGTTGCTGCAACCAGACTCCCCGAATCGCAACAGGTCAACGTTCACCTGCGCATTTCCAAACGTTTGCGGGGAAGAAGAGGACAGGATGCGAGATTGATTTGAAAGGAGAGTTCGACAATAAAGCTTGCCTCTAGTGAAAGATTCGGTTGTTCTTTGCCACTGGTCGGTGGATTCGAGAGTTGGTTGATTTTCGGGTGTGCCGGGGTGGCCTCGAGATTCGTTTCGGGTAAATGTAGGCTGAACTCCAGGGAACTGTTCGAAAGGGGCGTATGATTTTGTTTTGAAAGGAGAACATAATCCTGTTCGAGTACAACACGACAACAAGAATGCCTGCTCGTCGTTCCGTTTCGTTGCCTTCGTTATCGTCATCCCACTACCATGGCCCCATTTAATCCGCTTTTCTCTCACTTCGCAGAAGAAGCCCCGAGGCAGAGTTGGCGAGTTGCCAGCGTCACGGTCGGTTGACAACCCGTTCACCTGTTGTTGTTAGTTCTCCGTTCATGCTCGCAATGTTGAACAGCTAGGTTGGTGTATGCATCGAGACCAATTCTCACCACGGCGTTCCCGATAAGACAGAGAGTCACCACGTGCGGGCCGGGAGTGAGAGCCACAGAGGCCTTTTTTGTCCAGTTCCAGTCGGAGTAGCTGCGCGTCTCCTGCAGGTTCGAGTTCAGCATGATCACCTGTTGATGAAGAGTTGTTCTGACTTAGCGGGTGAGGGCGATACGATCGTCTCGTGGATCGGACGCGTACATCGACACATTCTACCCCACCCTGCCGCCACTGAGAGCTACTACCCCTTCTTCACGGGGACGATAATGTTCACAAGTTGCAACGAGATGTCACCACTCTTGTTTCGTTAGCGTGCGTCGCGTGTTGCACCTGCTCGTCTCCCTCCCCGAGTCTGGGGCACTCTGAGGGGTCTTCCAGGTCAAGGCAAAGAGCGATGACGTTCCAGTGTCCGAGAACAACAGCGTATCTGACTAACGTGATGTTCCCCAACACGATTTGGCGTGGCATGGCATCGTGCGACTTAGATTGGTACGTGATGTTACGTGATACAACATTGTGCGTGGGTGTTCAAACAATCGCGAATTCAGAACACGATCAAAAAGGACCTTTGTTGGACGACCACTTCCGCAATTCGATAACAGCGAATAATTGTCACATCCAGGGTTTTCGAGTTTGTGTACGCCAAATAATGTGCAACACACGAGAACGGCCGAACAGCCACAAACGGAACTGGTTGCTTGTAGCACCAGAATGGATTTTGCATGCCAACCGATCATTGACACCCCTACACATGTGGGAAACAAATCGAAACTCGGTGCGAAACTTAGAGCTAAGCGAAGCGCTAGATGTCGATGCATAAGTGAAACATTCGGCAAGGAGCACCTGAGCGGTTGGTTGCACGGGTAGAAGAATACGTCAGATCTTCCGATATGATACAGCATTAATACGTTTACCTCTGTATCCTGTGTGTGTTCGACGATATCGCTTGTGTCACGGATGCCGTGCGTCCTCGACGTGTTATTACTTTCAGCAACAATTCATCTAACTTGAGTCTCAAAACACTCGCGTCGAGCGGGAGAATCATACGAAGATCAAAGCGAAGAATTTGTCCTCACCTCACGGACACATCCTGCACGACGGTTTCGCTTCCGGGGTGCTGAACGGTGTAGGATATCCACTCTCCGGGTGCCGTCCAGGCCACACTAACAACCGTGTCCCCAATACGTTCCAGGTCAACACCCTCTCCTGACGGCAGATGGTAGAATCGTTCGGTGAGCGCAGAAGGAGAGGGTGGCGGAAGGTAGAGCATAATGGGGATCAAGGCATTGTGGCCTTGCAGCACGGCTATGAAAGTATGAAGAGAGTGTTTTTCTGTCGTCCGGTAGAGAGCGTTCACTCGCCGCTGGTACTTTACTTCTATGTCGTACAATAGTGCACCTACCTCTCGGAGCATTGATGATGTTCCCTCGTTTATTGCGTTGGTATCATGGTAGGCTACGCCTTCTCCTCCGTCATCAAAGTCTTCCGCCTGCAGTGACCGAGGATACGGTAGAGAGCGAGAGTAAGAGAGACCATTCAAAAAATAAATCTGCATTAGAGGTGGAGGGCTAAGAGGATGCCATGAGAGAAAATTCAGTCAAGGTTGTTGGAGCAACGATGGGAGGAGCAGGAGTTAGGCAGATATTGTAGGAGGCATTGTGAGAGAGGAAAGGTTTGACAGAGGGCGCGATACTTGTTCATGTTTGCATGAGTACAATCGTATCAGCATGGCTTCCGTGGGCAACCTGGTTTAGGGCTTGACTCGGAAATATACAAGCACCGGATGCCTAAAACACTCGTTCTTGAAAGCAGCGACCAACCTAATACACTCCCCCCCGAAAGAAGACCCCACCAGCAGCGAACAGGCACGCACCTGAATGATTCCAGGAACGACTGAGGCGTTGGGATGGAACTGGACCTCTACCCCGACCAGGGGGACATCTTCCGGACAGAGATTTTCAGAGGGGTCCAGGCTGTCGGTGAATTCTACCACGTAATCGGGGGACTTGGCGGAGGCAGTGTTGTTCACGGAGTTGTACGCCCGCAGGTATACGGTGTAATTCGATCGACCCACCGGTACCAGCAGCTGCAGCCAACACACACAGGCACGAAGAGGTGCAGACGATCGGAGGTGGAAGACAAGACTCTCTGCGAGTTGCTAAGGTTTCGGGTCACCCCCTGGTCAAGGAAGGTTGGAAGGACATGGCGCAAAGGCAGGCAGCGCAGGCTAGGGGAACGGAGCTTCCTACAACGAGGGCTGCGCGTGGCCCCGAGACAGTTTTTATTTTTGACGGACCGTTCGGGCTGGGGTGATGGACTATCTATGTACGGAGACAAGGTGAAGTCCCATGCCTCTGTGGACGTTGACAGATCGGACAGGGCGGCCTTGGAACTCTGGTAGGTGCTGCTGTCGTGGTCTGGTGTTCTGGCGTATGCAATGACGGTATCAATGCCTTCTTCCAAGACGCTGGTCCATTCCACCTGAGAACAAGCGACCATATTATTAAGAAACACCTGTGTTATGGGGATTGGGGCACATGTGTTGTTCTCCGTTCTGATTGAGGCAGGCGGGCGCGGTTCGTTCGAGGATGGAGACGTAGTGAGAGGCACAACAAGAAACAGGCCATGGGCAGACTATACATACAGTGCACTGAGACTTGTCGCAGCCTACGTTGGATCGACATCGTGGAGAAACGCAGTACCAGCTCCGTGAAATGTTAGACTATTGCTTAAAGCATGGACCGTCTATTCGACATTGACATTCTTCGAAAGTTTAACCCTGGTTCTCCCTGCACGCACCGCGATCTTCGTGTAGAAGCGTCCGATGGCGGTAATGACTGGGGGTGACATGTCGCCAACGAACACAGGGGCGAGGACCTGGTACTCTGCCGCAATCGTGAGACCATCGACGTCGACCTGCAAACCAGTACAGAGGACGACCAAGAAAACCAGAGAGAATCTGACCAAACAAGATAGTAGATACAGCATAGTCCGGTGCTGCGAAAGACCCAACGCCTGAAGCAAGAACAAATACCACCAGCGGCTCATCCTCGCATAGTAAGCCGCACGCTCTACTTGGTTCGTTCGCGACCCACTGCCGTGAGCTACTGTAGCTGCTTCAGGTTCTCGCTCTATGTTCGCGTAGCGTTCGAGGCGGGTAAATGACGAAAAGACACGGTTATCTTACTCCTTTTACCGTACACTGTCATTAGCTTAACGCTCCATCGGATGACTTTCACGCTTATTTTCTCACCCTCAAGTTGTTCAGAGCTGGGACCTTCACAATGTCGGTCGAATTGTCGGGGTAGGTCACCACCCACCGAACAACTCGTAAACCTTCAGGGCGAGCGGAAAGAGTTCTTAGAGGGAGTTGGTCGTCGATAACACGCGGGGTGCGACGAGTCTACACACCTAACCGACTTCGTCGGCACTGCCCGAACCCTAACCTTACAGAACCATACGTTATTGCGCATGTTCTTGTGCGATAGAATGGAGAGAACGAAACCGGGAGAAAAAATGGAACCTGTGCTGCACCTCAACACAGGTATCATTACCATCACGTCTACGCTCCTTCCTGCTCCGTCATGGCGGGCAAGTCACCAAGAATATCTGACACTGATTCAGGGGGTATTCCGAACCATACCTTGAGGTCTGTGGACTGGATAGAACTGGCCGCGAACGATGCCGCGTAGCCAGACATGAAGTCAGCGGTGCACGGGGTAAACTCGCAGATCTAACGACAAGAGCAAAGAGACAGGACATACTGAGGGAGGTGCAATGTGCGGCGAGACTTTACAGTACTACAGTGTCTTCGACAAAATGAAACGCGAGGAACGACGCGATCATAAGTGAAAAAAATAGGTTGAAGGAAAAACGTTAGAAAGTGAATCTAGTCGACGATGCTGGACTTCAGAAGTTTCTCGTACGGCCGTACAGGACAAAACGAACATGCAAACTGCTCATTCTCTATCATGCCACAGAGATGTCGCTACACCTCGTGCAACCAAACATTCCAGCATCGAATAGGTCCAATTTTTCCAACGTAGCTGAAAGCCAGCAACAGATGGGTCGACAAGAAATTTCACCGAATCGAAGCAAGGAGCTTCAAGAAAGTGCGTCGTACGTGTACAATCAACTCTTTTGGTGTAGGATATACTTCAGCCTGTATACGCATTTCTTCCCACATATCCAGTCGTGTTTTGGTGAGGGCCTGGCCGCTCATGCCAGATGCTAAGGTTGTACGATGCAGAAATATCGCACGTGTTCGCACCTCGTCGCCGTAATAGAGTGCCAAGCCGGGAGGGACTGTAGAAGCTGTTACCGTGCGCTTCAGGGCGGCGGTGGGCCAGTCGTAGTGACCGTCGTGCCTAAAATCATCTGGGCCGAAATGATGACCTACACCAACAAGTTTCAGGAACATCTTCAGGAGCTCGATCGTGCTGAGGATTCCTCGCCCTTGATGCCATGGGAGGGTTAACTTTCAAAACCAGGAAAGAAAAAAGAAGGGATAAAACAATGGAGCAAAGACAACATGATGTTGGCAATACCTGGCAGCTGTAGGATAATACATGGCTCCATGAATACATCTACCTCAGGCCCTACTTCGAGGCCATCAGATTTTGGTGTAGAGGATTTGCGATTCACATTTTCCATGTTGAGAGACGTCATTTGACGTTTCAACTCCTAAAACATGACATAGTTGTAACGGTCGTTCGTGGATGACCCCCTAATGTTACAGTATCCGATGACGGTACTCACGAGTACTCGGTTATGTTGTTGTCGCCGTATGCGCCGGACAGGAGCGCGGTGAAGCGGATCTCCGTTCCCGCTTCGATCTCGCACGGGCTGAAGCAGTATCCTTTGACCTTGCCCCTCAGCCTCGCGATAGGAGCCTTCAACACCTGCGGCGTCCACAGCAGTAGCCGATGTATCCAGTCAGACGTTCGGATCGTAAAGAGTCTCGAAGGAGCAAAGTGTTCTCGTTTTGCTTTTTATGTGAGGAACACAAAGCACAAGAAATGAAAGAGCTCGCTTGGGCAGACAAAGGAGGGTAACAGTACCATCAAGTCCTTCAAGGTGGAGATCTGTACTTGAAGCCTCACAGTCTCACCTCACTTGTCGGGGATACTGTTTCGCCAACTGGAGACGGCGTTGGTTCATCTTCTACCGGGGATGCGGTTCCTTGGGCATCAGCATCAGTAGTGTCGTCAAGGGACGGTTGGTCTATCTCGGTGCCATCCGTTTCTTTGCCGTCATCACTTTCGGCCGTTGAAGCTGTCGGAGCCAGAGAAAAAGACGAAGACGAGGTTCCCAGCGCGTCGAGGTTTACCGGCTAGAGATCCGGGGGGGGGGGAGACGGAAGGCGCACTACCAGTGGTAAAGCAGGTCGTCACTTCGGAACGAAGAATGGGGGCAGATGTATCGGTGCCGATTAAGAATCACATGGAGAGGACCTTTCGATGGTCCACCGTTCGTGTATGAAACGCGTACGCACGTCGAAACACCGGAATTCTTGCTTGTGTTAGAGAGAAGGCAGAAGATACGTCGTATCTACAGTTGGTGCCTCGTTTCAATCAAGAGAAACGCGCCCTTTCTATCCCGAAGTGAGCGCCGTCTAAATGTAGACGCTTACGTGGCCAAGAAAAATGAATATATTCCACGGTGTTCCAGCACCGTCATCTGTAGTTTGTCCGACAAAAGTAGAGCGCATACAAATAGATGAAGTTGATCTGCACGGGGGCACGTTTCACTCCGCCTCACGACCGAAAAATGCGCTACGAACCCCGCGCCCTCCAACATATTGGGGAAACGCACTCCATCCACTCACTTCAATCCTCACAAGCTTGGAGAGCGCGAAGTTGGTGCCGGACAGGTAGCCATCACCACCATCCACCTGGTGTTAACATCCCGTGAATGTTGGTTCGATATATATATTGCTCAAGAATGCGGTAATAGGGGAAGATCGGCCAAGTTTTTGTGTTTTTTGTTGGTACTGATGGAAAATGCCGACACGATGTGCGAAAAGTTTCAAGACGGTATGTACTGCAGAGGGTCCGACCTGTCAGTTTGTCCTTCTACCCTAAAGCATGGCATGCGTCCGGACATGTGCGGCAAAGTCAGGACTGCAACGTTGAATGCGCACTTCCAAGTCATATGAACTTACCAAATCTGCAAACTCTGCTCCGGATCCCTCTGCGATTATGTGTGGCTTGGCCACATCAGGGCTTCCGCCGGAGTCTGCGTCGAAGAACCACAAGCACTTCTTGGTATAATCCGCCGCGTAGAGTCTTCCTTCGAAGAAGGCTATCGCAAAAATAGAGTTTCCGATAACTTGTTTCGCGTGAACGTTACGGACATGAACGGGGAGAGGTAGAAGGGGAAACTTGGCCACACACAGCAATTGAGAACTGCGCATCCCTTCTAGATGCAAAGGGATACCTCTCTGCGAGGATTGGTTGAGTTTTGTGTGTCCAGGACATGACCACGAGCTACACGGACGAGCTGTGCGACAAAGGACGACGACATCGCTGAAACAAGCAACAGCATTGATTACAGTACTCCAACAGCACCAACAGGAATAGCACACGATCAAGTAGACCTTTCCCCACCGTCACAGCGATCTTCCTGGCCGTCACACATGGTGAGCGAGCCCGCATGGTCATACTGGAACGGTGGGGGCACGTACGCGGGATCGCACAAATCGACATCCCCCAAGGCCTCTGCCGTGCACGCAAATATGGCTTTGCAGATGTCGCAATTGTTGTTGTCGTCGTTCACGTTGCATGACTGCTTGTTGAGGTGCAGCATGAAGTTGTGGAAACGACGGGTTACGGGGAAGGAAGATGGCGTGAGGAGGTGTGCGAGGTTGGGACATGGTTGTCGTCGCGTTCGACGAGCCTTGTTAGTCAATTTGTCAAGCAATTGACTAAGTTGTCCTTCACACCTCAGAGCACGTCGCGGTGGAAGAGGGATGCCCCGTCGAGGAAACAAGATTTCGAGGGTAAGATCAAGCCGGTGGGGAACAACAAGAAGAAGAGTCTCGTGCGAAATTCATAAGCATCCATCTTCACAACCGTACCTGCGTAATCCAGTTGTAGGTAGGAAGAGGGATGCCACCGCCCTCCACGCAAGCCCAGCCCAAGTTGGCAGGCAGTGAGCTCGCCGCCGCCTCAAGAGGGTTCCGCAAGATGTTTATCTCGCAAAATGTTTATCTCCTGATTCGTTGAGTTTGATTAGAACCAGGCCGAATGAGATATAGACTTTTTCTGAAATCTGGAGGTAGGTAGTTGCAAAGTTCAAACCTACCATAGCAGCTGCGCTGAAATAGCTTGAGGCAGTCTTCATGAAATCCAGGAATTCCATCAAATCTGGCAGTACTTTCAACTCTGTTGCAACCAAAACTGCTGACGTGAACACCCTCGGTGTCGTCGTCCGAGTCCCCCCAGCCCGAGCTTGGACAGCATCTAGTGTCCGCGTAGCAGTTGTGAACAAGATTTCCACACAACAAGATATTTTGTGTGCGTGAATACACGAAGCACTGTGCGGACATACCTCTGCCGTGCTGTCCCTGACATCCCCAAGGTAAATGTCCCCTGTTTGCCTATCAATGTACAGCCGGAACGGATTTCGGAGCCCCTTGGCCCACAAGTCATAGTCCAATTCTGTCAACGGGAGATCCTCGCTCTCGTACATGGCAGCTTCTGCGTGGATCCTGATAAGGTGGCCCTGGTGGATTCCGTGGCAAAAAACAGCGGCACACTGGATCAAAGCGTGGCCACGACGGCGATTTGATTGTTTGGCTATCATCGAAAACAAGAGGCGATGCATGAATACCACACAATAATATTCACCTCGGGGTTGCCGTGTGTGTCCTTAGTACGCCGAGCAGGGCAAAAGAGGGTTTGAAGAAAGCGGAAGTTGAAGGAGGAAAACAAGAGGGAAAATGACAGCGGTCACCTGCAGGAATGCTTCGTTCTGGGCCTTGAAGTACCCCTGCGGCTGCTTCCTGTCATCCAGATAGCACAGATCAACGGGTGTTCCATCTTCTGCAGGGTAACCTGAGGTACGGAATCCGAGCGTTATCAGCGAAGCGCGCACGGAGGGATGCAGCATTCAGGGTCGAGTTGGGGACGATGACGTCTTTCTAGATCTCGTGGAACCAGCTTAGGTAAAGATACCAGAACACTGATAAACGGTGAGAAACAACAAACTTCGTGTTCTCTTGTAGTGAGAGTCCGTCTATCGAGGAAGTGCTGTTAAACTTTGTTGACGTTGTTGTTGTCATTTGGCCGTTGCGGTTTCGACGATTTCCATGGAACGAATCGGCGAGGTGCGAAACTAGTGACCACATGTTGATATGACTGAGATATCATCGTCAACATCAACGAACCTATTTCCGATCCCGAAAGAAGAAAACATCGATTTCAGGAGGCACACCGATGCAGGCAAGAGAGAAACGTAAGGTAAGGTAACGGTTGAACCCCATCATTGTTCTTTCCTCGGAGGACCAAAAAACAAGCCGGACCATGCAAAGCACAACATCAATTCAGATCCGAAACTGTGACTGTGAGCCAGAGTTCATTGTTGGTCAGGATTCTGTTTGCAGGGGCCACTGCCCTTTCACCGAAAATTGCGAGCGGGATAAATATGGTGAGGCATGATGGAAGGTGTTTACATCTGTCTCTGCTGAGCTTTTTGCCCACATCGACGCGCGGATTGCCACTATGTCTTGGCCAGCTTGACGCCGGAAGTCAATCCATCGAGTTATTGGAAGCTGAAACCACGACGCGACGGGAAAACGACGGTTCATCCTAGTCTGTCAAAAACAGGATACAAGCCTTCCAGATGGAACGAAAAACAAAGAAACAATTGTGCTGGACGACGGAAGAAGAGCAACACGGACGAGCAAATGGATTACACAACTTGATATAATGTTGCCTTTCACCTCTGTCGAAGGGGGCCTGCGAGCTATCTCCGTTGGCAACCAGAAGGGATCCGTCTGTGTAGAACTCCATCGCTGCGTTGTGGTGCGCGCCTCCCGAGGAGCACCAGTCTTCCACAAGCCGCACCCGGTTATTTTCGGAGTCAGAGAACGACCAGTCGCTACACGTGCCGTCATCATGGACGGTTCCGTCGATCTTTTGACGCTCCAACACCGCGTTCTGCTCGCAGTAGGGCAGTCCTTGACGATGCGTTCGCACCGTCCCACCCTGCCATTGTAGAAGTCATATTGTGTCGTGATTTCGCTGCAGGCGTCTTGGTCACGGGGGGGGTGTATTCATAGTCGTGCATGCCGTAGTCGTCAGACCATTGACCTCGCATCCCTACAAAGCCGGGACGGAGCACGCCGGGTCCTCACCGGACCAGGCTCTCACATCACCAAGCGCGGAGCGCCGTGAGATATTCGGCGAGTCACATGAAGGGTGCGCTGCATCCTGCTAAGGGTTTTCGGCATCTTGTGCTTCCTTGCGGACGGATGACAGCTGCGCATGCATATGACTTTATTTATTTTCTGGTGCTTTCACTTCCTGAGACAGCTGCAAGCACTGTGTAACTGCCTCGAGCGTGCTTGATCATTTTAACACAACGTGGTGCGATCATCCCCCTTGCGCGGAGTGAGGTATCTCGACCCCGCACAACATGATCTACTCGACCACTATTATGGTTACCGCCAAAAAAAAACGGAGTTAAAAAAAAAAAAAGAGTGCTTGCTGTCTGACAGCACTCAAAACGCATGGGAGACTCAGCAAGAGATTCATTGTGCGAAGTGTGGGCAAGCAAGCGCATAAGAAGAAGGCGATAGCTACTTCTACGTCGATATCGTGCTTTGGTAGTAGTGCAAACCTGTACGTTGGGTCTAGGCACACGCCCGCGCGCCCAACTATATGCTTGAATCCAGCAAGGAATCAGCAAAGGAACAAGGAGACTCTAGGCAACTTTTCTGTTTGACCGCATTATTACAAGACAGCACCCACGCATGAATACTACCTCAATACTACCTCAAAAGCAGCAGCAGCGGTACCACCACCACCTCCACCACCACCACCAGCATGGCAACAGAAACCTCCGCCCGCTCACCATCCTTCGGGTGCGACAGAGAAAAAGAGGAACAGGTAGGGCCCTGCCGGGAAGTCTGGGTGTAGCTGGGAGCTCAAAAGCCCGTGATCCTGTGCACAGTGGAAATGAGGGTAAACAGTGGGAAAGGAGGTGTCGAGCAACAACTCGTTTTTGTACGTGGCTATCCTCGAACTGTCCACTCGACAAAGCAAGACCAAAGGGTAGATGACGACAGAAATAATTGGGCAGCATCACGGTGGGTTTCAGATCACATCATCAGCACATGCTAGGTCAAGGGGCTCACCCCCCACGTGTTGACGTCGTCCTTAATATCCACTAAGATCTCCCACGACCCGTGCGTGTGAGCTGATTCAGGAGCAGGGTAGATCTTCACATGCCCCGCTTTCCCTGAGAAAAAGCAGCGTAATGGAGCAACTAGTGTAGAGCATGGGTATGAGCATTGCATGAGCGCTTAATGGATACCAGCACATATTTTGATTTGTCGTTATTATAGATATTTGGCGCCATTGTGGGGTATTGACGTAGCTTGAGGAAGATCATAATCCCAGCCCCGCTTCCGCATTCTCCGAGTAAGCGCTGAGCGGACCTGGTCCAAGGAGGCTAAAAACAAGAGGTCAAACAACACCTGTGAGTACATGCGTGGCTCCGTTATAAGAGAGTACCTTATAAGAGGGGGCCCCGATATTAGAGGGTCGAGTGCCTTTGTCACACCACCCTCTAAACAACGGAGCTAGGACTGTAACCGAAGCTAGGAGAAACGGGCTTGCTTCCTTCCCTTTTCATTTCTTTGTTCCTCCACAACATGCCGTTCTTTCTCCTTTTTTTTTCCTCCCTGACGTTGTGGCGTCATCTGCAGGACAGCGTTGTTGGTTTTATTGCAGCTACGTCTACCAGCGTTCAGTAATCCCAGCGCCTGCGTAGGTTTACTTGTCTTTAGGCGAACTGCCATCCAGACAGGGCGTCAACGATGACAACTTCCGTTGCCTTCACCCATCAACTCCGCTGTGTTCTACAGCGAGATACGTTATACAGCTAGACACGCTAATGTCTGGAAGGTTCTAGAGCAATGAAGACATGCTTGATCCAGTGGTAACACTGACAGCGCGGCTACCAAAGCTTTGACCCCTTACCGAACACAAGCACATGGTCCAAGCACGGAGATAGTAGCGTCTGCGTTGGTCCGCCGCTCACGTGCATGTGCGAGTAAACTTGGCTAAGCATGAATCTGCGCAGCGATTCGAAAGCGAGAACGGCCGAGGGGGTGTGTCAGCTGACGACGTATTCGAACGAGTTGAGATCTTCCCCTCAACAGTCCACAGCGTCCTCACTGTCTGCAGAGGGCAATGCCGATAGTAAATGTCAATCAAATTACTTACCACACACGACAGCATGGTGGTGCATGGACCGAAGGGCATCTCAACGCCATAGGTTGTGGCCTGAGGACGATTTCTCCTATTTAGCTTTGTATTGGCCACATCGGGAACAACAGCGCGGCGAGGTGACGGCTTACCGTTGGCCTACATGTTCCGCAATACCCGTCGTGTACTGTAGATACGTGACGGCGAGGAAAGAAAACGGTCCACCCGGGGAAAAGAACAACCCACAACAGAGATAATCGACGCTTTGAGCGAACAACGACGTGGGTACCGGGCAACCGGAAGCGTTCCGTAACGAACAATCGATCGTGCCCATAAGGGTTTGTCTGAAGGACGGCTTTGAATCGACGAGCGCAACATTGAGCGTTGAGCAATAGTTCACGATGCAACCACCACCAAAGAAAGGTAGGTTCAGCCTTGACGGTGAAAAAATAGGTTGCCACAGCGACCAAAACCTTTGCTTGCGAAGCTATTCTCGTAAAACAATGAAAAATGCTTACTCACATAAGATTCAAGACACTTACTACGTTGACGGCATGCAGTATCCTTTGCATAAGCAAGGAAAACAATATCACCAACTGTACGTATCATCAGGCACACAGCACGCACCACCAGCCACAAACCCGGCGCCAACAAGGCGCACGTATATAACATGGTTCGTTGCATACACAGAGTAGCAACGGCGTACCTGTCATCAACAACTGATGGGAGGTCGTCGCTGTCTTGTCCTAGAGACCCGGCAACGAGGAGCCCACAACAGACAACAAGAGCCTCCGGGGCGTGCTTCATGCTGGTTGTCGAGAAAAGCTCGACCGATGGAGATCGTGGAGGTCACTTGACATACACACGGGTATACCCCTAACTCGTCCTCTTCAGCTCCAGCGGGAACGGGGGCAAGGACACAGAGTTCCTCTCGGTGAGTAATAATGTTCACAAAGAGGCCTCCTACCATAACCAAATACTACTGCTGTAGTATTCGATCTCGGCACTCTTTTCGGTGTTGTTGTGAACAATAGAGAAGCCCAGACGGGACGTTTTCCTTCCACAAACTACAGCGCAGTCTTGTGAAACGTGTCTATTAAATACGTTTGTTTGTACCGCCGAATGCGTAACGTGGAGAGAAGAGGAGCTGTACAAACAGGAGGGAAGCGGTTTGCGAACCAAACAAACATGCCCTTTCTGTTCCGCGGGGCCGCAGGCAACAGAGGAGTAAGATGGATCCAAAACGACTCGGGATGTTGGCACAGACTAATAATAAGGGCGATGTTCGACCAGTGGCATTACAGCTGAAGTGCTATGAACTACAGCTATAGTATAACGACCCATGTTCTCCCTCCCGTTAATCCTCTAGACTAGCTACTGCCCCAAATCGACGACAGGATGCCCAACTCAATTACTACTATTACGTTGGGTGGAACACAATAATCAAGACCAAATTGGGCACTTCCCGTGCTCTCTCAATACATTTTTTTTTCTGTCAAAATGCTCTCTCCCGCGAAGTTGATAGAAAAACACACACTCTTTTGCAACTTTTGCACGCAATAATCGAGCAACACACACACTGGGTGGGTTCAACAGAAAGCCTGTTACATCAGCTGTCGAATGGCGCTGGTTTCATGCCCATCGAACAGTCACAGCACGAAGTGAACGGCGCCAAAAGCAGGCACTTCATGGCAGCAATTTTCAAGCGGGCATACTTGTTGCGGTTCGGGAAAAAAAGTTAGGTTCTGAAATAGAACCCAACGTGCTGAACGCTCAACCTGTGCAGGCCACATGTAAATGTACCTACGCAGATGTTTTTGTGCTAAGCACCAACTGGTATCACTGATATAAATCATCAGTGTATAGGCTTAAACAAACTCGAAATAAGTCAAGTACCCAGCTGGTTTTCCTCTACTCACTGTAAAGACTTCAACACATCCCCTTCGAGTGTAGTTATACCTCGAACGGGTAGTCTTTCTGTGTGTATATTTGTTTCTCCTAATACATGGCGCGTACAACGCCAATTTTTTTTTTGAATTTGAGCCGGCCGTTGTAGAGCAACTCGCCGTCCACGCCAGGCACCGGGCCAATCCAGCACCCACCATGACCAAGCGTGGTAGACGGGTACCGACAGGAGGCACCAGCGGCCGTCCACCTAAAGCGATCAAGGGGGCCAACGCTGCGGCCGCGAGAAATGCAAAGGCTATGAACAAGCGCCTGGATGATATGGAGAAAAGAGAGGCGGCCACTGCCGCTGCCGAAGCAGCTCTCGCGGCCAAGAAAGAAGAGGTAAAGGCCATGAAGGCGTCAGTGGCCAGGGACAGGGAGAAGCTCGCGCGGGACATCGCGAGGTCAGACGTGCTTCAACAGCAGCGTGAACGGCGAGAGCAGGATCGTGTCAGCAAGGCTGCTGAAGCGGCGACTTCCAAGCTTCCCCCTCTCGCGCTGAAGTTTGTCGAGGACTCTGTGCAATCACTGAGGCCCGAGACTGGAGAGCTCACCACCCTGCAGCGNCGACTTCCAAGCTTCCCCCTCTCGCGCTGAAGTTTGTCGAGGACTCTGTGCAATCACTGAGGCCCAAGACTGGCGAGCTCACCACCCTGCAGCAGTCGCGGATTATTCTCATGCTGTACTTCGACCTGGTGAAAGGAGGCAGCTCTGAGAACCACGCAAAGGAGCAGGTGAGAAGCAAGAAACATGGCTGTTGCGTACAAATACCAGTATAGAGACGCATGTCGTTGTTACGTTTTTACAGCAGCAGTGCCATGTACTTTTTTGGTACAAATGTATGCACCCCGGTCGCCCCGGTGGTCTAGTGGGTGTAGCCTCGCACCCTGCTAAGGGCCAGGTCATGGGTTCGAGTCCCGACAGCGAGAGTTTTTTTCTCACTAAATAAATCCTGGTCTAGGATGAAAGCGACGCGCTGCAAAGCTCGTTTGTAAGTAAACCATAATCGACTTCGTAAGTCGCGAGGGAAGGGATTGCTGTACCCTTCTCGCGATAAAAATACCTCAGGCATGAACCGCAGGAGGGGGGTCCAACCCCCCCCTCCTATGTGACCCCGGTTGGGTCGTCTAGCTAGTAGAAGTGGAGGATAGGGGCCAGAGGGGCAGACGACAGAGTCCAATGATGGGAGAAAAACAAAATATACATACATCCCACCCAATATTNAGTTACAGCGCTTTGTACCGCTGAATGTAAAGGAATGTATGTGCATGGCAACACCATTCTCCTCGCGTGCGCTNCACTCTGCCGTCCCTTTAACACCGGCTTTCGTACACCAACGCCATACACTGCAACGCAATACACTGCTGTATTCTTACAAACTTTTTCCCACCCTCCCTCTGTGTGGATGACCCATCTTTATCAGGTCGCGAAGACCTTGAGGATCGGTACGGACAAGGTCCTGGCGGTTCGCACACTCTGGTATGACAAGCAGGAGTTGTACGAGACCAACGGGAAGGGGCGAGGCAAGGCCACCAGCGTCGACGACGGGCGACGTGTCATCACCAAGGAGCAAGAGGATGGACTGCGCGAGTTCATCAAGGGCGAGCACGAGGCGGGACGTCAGGTCTTCCGCCGTACCGTCAAGGATTATTAA